>PVIC010008002.1:0-49344 GCA_004025085.1 Thryonomys swinderianus | reverse complement strand
GAAGAAGAAGAAGAAGAAGAAGAAGAAGAAGAAGAAGAAGAAGAAGAAGAAGAAGAAGAAGAAGAAGAAGAAGAAGAAGAAGAAGATTAGTAGAAAAATGAAGGGGTTCTGAATAAAGTTAGGACTTTTGTAATTAATATGTATTGATATTGGTCCATTAGTTCTGAAAATGAACGATAGTAATATAATATGTAATCAATGAAATTGTGTGTTGGGTATATGGAAATTTCTGAGAGTAGGTTCACTATCCTTTTGCAAGTCTAAATCAATTCTAAAATGAAATATCAACTTGAAAAATCAGTGACAACAATAGCAAAAAGACTAGATTAAAGTGTTTTTCACACATGATAAGACATATCCCAACACTCAAACACTCAAACATGCTTATCAGTCAAGAAATGCTGCTGTATCTAACAAACATGATTCACTTGCCAGTTTAAGAGATATGATTTTAGTCAAAGGTAAATTGTATCTGCATTTTTAATTCTATGTAATTAATTCCAAATTCTGTGCAAGTAATATTTACTTGATTCATGCAAAATTCCAAGTAATTCATAAAGACTACAATGTTAAATTGCATGAATTTAAACCTCAACAGTCTTATTCTGATAACTTTCCTCTCTACTTCCTTTGGCCTGTATGGAACGGATCCCTCTAACACAGATGCCCTTCATAGATGCTAATGAATGACCAGTTTTTCAGGGCTTTTTACAACAAGGTCTCTCCGTGGCCTCAACTCTAAATGTTCCTTTGTTTTCACCTTATCAGTCAATTCATGTGTCACTATGCTAATGTAGAAAACTAATTTTGCATTCTTATGGTATAGATAACACTGCATGTGATTCATGTAATAAGTATTCCTCTTTTTTCCTATTTAAAATCCAGTAGTCTTCAGTATAAAGCAGATTCTATAGTACTGAGTTTTTGTTTTATTTTGATTTTTGCTATTTTACTCTGGTATTTTTTTCTTTTATTACATGTGTTCCTATGTTACATGTGCAAAGAAATGACTGCTGATTTTTGATGTAACTGCCAGATGGTATTGTCGTGTGCCAATGTTTCTTATGATACAATCATGTTTATGAGCCTTTGTTATATCAGAGCTATCTTCCACTGAAGAAATTACTTTGCAAAGGTATAGTTTTTGTTTACAGAAGAGTTCTATCACAATTTTACTAGTCGTGTGTATTTAATTGTCTTACTTTGAATTTTGAAAAAAATTGCTCTGTAAAGGATAATCTGAAGTTGGGACTAAAAAGAAAGTTGACTGACTGAAAGATAGTCATGTGATTCTATTAGATGATGTTACATTTGATTTATAATTGATATTTGATTGCTACAGGAAAATACTCCAAGAATATTGTTATTGTTGAATAAGGTTTTTTATTTTTTTAAAAAATAGGTTCAACCTGATGAATTTGAATTATCACAGTTATACAATTTTGTTTTTCTCAGGTTCAATAATTTAATATACTTAGACTGTTGGAAAATGAATATAATAGTTTAGTAGCTCAAACACTAGATTTGTAGCTATGTATTATACATACAGTTTAATGGTTTAGTAATACAGTTTAATGAGTTGTAATTGACGATTGGATTGGGGAGGAACTGATATAATAAATTTCTATTAGCAGACTTGAGTTCTTCTTTTACAACTCTATACCCATCCAACCCCAGAGTACAGAAATTTTTTGGGTTCCTGCCATCTTGGCCTTTGGAAACTGTTCCCCTGCAAAAATGACTGAATTAATTGGAGTTCATAGTAAGGGAATATTGGCAGAAAAAAGTATTTGTGAGTTTATCTTATAAGAACAGACTATGGGACAATTAAGTGTAGTTATTAATTAGGTATGATAAACTAATTAGGAAAATAAATTTTAGTGCCTTGAATAATACCATGTTAGCTGGAGTATACATGGTTTAAGGATATGTGTAAATATATGATAGATATTTGTACCTATCATTTGTAATAATCTGTATTGATGATATATTGAAAGAACATATATTTTCAGTATCATTAACTGCTGTGAATTTTAAGACTAGTATCTTCTTAGGCAGATAACACACTTGCTGATGTAATTATTCTTGGATACATTATTTTTCCTTTTACTAGTGGTGCATTTCTCATGATTTATTGCAAATTCATATTTTAACCCTTGCCACAAAACTTTCTAGCCTTCTGAGTTTAGTTCCCACAGATATTATAAATTCTAATGATGAACATATCAAATGCAATGCTTGAGTTGGTGGAATCAATCTCTTCACTGGTTGGTTTGAATTACCAACATTCCATCCTTAGATTTCATTTTGGTATTATTGGACAAAGTACCATTATTTACATTAAAAAGAATTTTTAAATATAGTTATTTAATGACTCCAGGTAAATTTTTACTTTCTTGTTGAAAGCTAGCATTGTTTTTGAGACAGTAATATCTTAAGCACAAATACTAATAAATATAGCAATATTTACTTACTAATTAAAGATGTCAAAAGTAATACAACAAACACAGATACCCTGTACCTGGCATTGAGTTAAGTGGTTTAACATATTATATTTCATCCTTTTCAAACTTTATGAGTTATGACTGTTATCGGTCATAGTCATTAAGACTAAAGGTCAAGAGGATTAATAATATGTTCAAAGATACAAATATATTGAGTTCTGAACTTGAGTGTGAACCTAGGCTAGACTGACTCCAAAGTTATGCCTTTGATTATTTCTGAGACCAAAAGATTAATTCCTTGTGATTCGAAAATGCTTTCCACATAAAAGGAGAACTAATGAAGAAGGCGTTGTTATTAATTTCAAGTGATACTAAATTGATCATCAAAGAGAAATGACCATTCATAATTTCTAGTGTCAGATAACCCAGTATGAGCACTTTTTTTTGAGCACTATTTTTTAATAAACTTTTCCTCAAAATTCTGCTCATGTAGGAAAAAAAAACATGGCATTCTAAAATATTAGTATGAAAGACTAAAATATGATTTATTAGAAAGAAGATATGGTTATGTGTGTTCCTTTGAGCCACACATATACATACATCACGTGTGTACGCTGGTTGTAGCACAGTTGGAATTCTGTTGATGTGGTGGTTGTATTAGATCACTAGCTCCTTGAAATGGTATGGGCAGATCAGAATGGGAAATAGAGGAGAAGTTCAATTAAAGAAAGACTGAGCCCGCTGCAGATCAATCTAAAATAAAGATTATGAGATCTGAGTAGATAATAGAAATCAATATAAAAAATGATTGGACTGTGAAAGGTGTAATTTTTCAAACTGATTTTCAGAAAACAGTTTATTGTTCAATTGATACCTTTACATTTCTTTCTAGGAACTTTGCAGGTGGCATATTTTAAACTCTTTAATCATAATGCCAATTTTAATCCTGCATATCCTGGACATGATGTACAAACTTCTATTTCCACTTCTAGGGTTCAACAAACATCTGAGTGCTTGCTATGTGCAGCAGGACTTTTCTTGGTGCCTGTAACACAGCGGGGCATCGTTATTTAGCACAAAGAATGTTAACTAGCTCACCATGATCCACAGTCACGTGGCACCTGGTAGGGAGTGAATGATTTGAAATCTGACAACAGATTGTGTCAGTATACTGTGGAATGCCATAACATCCCTAATGCCAGGTAGAGTGGAGGTCCTTACCTACATAGTCTTTGAGGATACATGACTTTATTCCATAATGCACCTATAACGTGAGATGAAGCAGCACTCTTCTCTAATTCACACTTGGTGCTGTTACAGAAATTAATTTCAAATTAAATAGTTGTGACTAAAAAGTTACCTCTCAAAAATCCCTTTTTAAAAAGTGAGCTTGGAGTTCTAGGTTGGACCCATTTTCCGTTTTTTTCAGCTGACAGTAACTGTGCTTACCTCATAATTTGGTGTGGAAATTGAATGGAATATGTGAAATTGTTATGTATTCAGCCTCTCACACATAAATGTCAGCCAGAATTAGAAAGTTGTTTTGTAGTGTGACTGGTTTTCAAAGCTTAGTTGAACAGAGTGATCAGCTGATTAGGTCAATAATTCAGAAAGAAATTAGGAATGGATGATCCCTGAACATTTTAGAATCACATGCACATATGTGCACATGTACATTCATACTTATTCATTTTGGGTGTGAATTCTTAAAAAGATTAAATGAATGAAAATTCACATCAACCCTCAATCTTTGACAATCCTTAGAGAAGATGAAATACCTTCCTTTTCATTACTGAGTGCAAACATTTCATAGTTCTGTCTTGAAGAATATTGTATTGGACATTTTATCATTGTTATTTAATGTGATTCCTGGAAAAGAAAACAACATCTATTATTTGCTTTTGACTCTAGTTAAGGCATTGAGTTAAGAATTATAGGTACATGAACATAGTGTGTCTATTCAAAATCACAGGGTTCTAAAGCAATCAGAACTCTGACTAAAGATCAAATACAAAAAGCACTAGATATTCTCCTTCCCTTTATAGTCACATTGCCTGCGCATGCACACACACACACAAACACACACACACAGCTTTTTAATAGCTCCAGAAAAGTGTGTGTTTGTATGCTGTTATGTGTTATTTAAAAAGCTGAATTTTGTAAAAGAATCTCAGAAATATTTTTCCATAGTTAGACATCTTTACCAGGGAAGATTATTGATCTTCTTTTTGTCTGTGGATAGGCTAAGTCCCTGTATAATATTTTAAATTATATTAGTACTTTACAGGTATATACATACAGGTATACTGGTATATAAGTACTTTACAGGTATATACATGTATACATTATTTCCCAGTTTTCATCAGCTTGTAAAAGACTATTACTTTAATGGCTATGAACAATTTGTAGGCTGGACATGGTGATGCAAAATAGTACTCCTAGCACTTGGGAAACTGAGGCAAGAGGATCATGAGTTCGAGGCCACTTGGGACTGGGTGGAGAGATCAAGGATGGCCTGGACTATGTAGCAAGAGCCTGTATTTAAAAAGAAGGGGGAAGGAAATAAACAGTTATGAAAGACATTTTACACTGGGATCCAAATGCTTTCTCCTTTGCCTTCATTTGGTTACATGTGTAGAATCCTTCTACAACTGTTTCAGGGTCAAAGCTTCTGCATCATTACATTATCTGCTCAAGGATCACCTAGTGGTTACACATCACCCCACCAAGTGGGGTAGACTCGA
Organism: Thryonomys swinderianus; assembly: GCA_004025085.1. Taxonomy (NCBI): domain Eukaryota; kingdom Metazoa; phylum Chordata; class Mammalia; order Rodentia; family Thryonomyidae; genus Thryonomys; species Thryonomys swinderianus. Next base: position 44,156 of record PVIC010008002.1, on the reverse strand, counting down.
TCATTCAAAAACTTCATAGCTCATCTTTTCTTTCACCGATGCATTTTTCCTTCTCATTAATGGAAAAAATCCAAAATAATTTATCACACACTTGTTGAAGTAATTTGATTTTTCTTTAGTTGTGATTAATCTTTTGTCCCATCATGAGAGAGGTTGATGGTATAAAAATAAAGTTTTATGAAAAAAATATTTAAATTACATAAAATAGATTGTGATAGAGGCTAACTAAAACATTTATTATTTGAGGTTGGGTACCTTTTGGACAAAAGAAATGTGTATATCTTATACATTTTCCTAAAATATTGAAGTAATACAAGGACTAAATACGAGTAAAAAGTCATTAGGATGGTGTTTTTAAATGAAAGAGGGATTATGTGGTATAGTAGCCTGAGGATCATTTAGCACTTACTCTGACATTGCCTAGAACATGTGCCTTTTTTTCATCAAAGTGCATGAATTGGTTGGGTGTTTGTGTTGACTGCCACAGTCGGTCTGGGAAGCCCAGTCTTTGCCTCCAGTCGTTGTTGTCAGCCGAGAGCTGACGGTGCAGGACGGGCTCCCGCTGCCATTCAGCCCAGCCTCTCACGCTCTCCTCCAGTGGCGGCTTCACCCAGACATGATCTCGTGGCAGTCACGGTGCTCCTAAGAGGTGGAAATATGTGTGTACTTTATGAAGCTGCTGATGACCACAGTTCTTTTTCTTACCCAGTTTACCACAGGAATTCACGCAGCCAACTCAGTTTTACACAGGTGCGCCTCTCCGGAAGGACATAAATGCAGAGTGGTCATTAGTTGAATCCACTAGTGCAATTGTACCATTCCAAGTGTAGATATTTCTATTGTAACAGATAATTCCAAATCTCAAAATTATTATACTGTTCTCATAGTCACTCATGGATAATCACCTGGCACAGTCTCCGTCCAATTCAAGGTGACAAACAACATTATTTTTGAAAGAAACTTATGGAAATAGTATAAATTACCAACATGTTGGGGATGATGAAGTGAATCCGTGTGTATCATGTGTATATGTGTATGTTACTTGCATATACATGTATATTTCATTGAATATTATGTAGATATAACATATAATTACTAAATGTGCTGATACGTGAATGATTGTTGCATGTATATTTGATGGATAGCATTATGTAAATGTGGTAGCAGTGGCACAAGAAAGGGGCAGAAAAAGATCCAGCATGCATATTCATTGTGTAGAGGCTCAGGTGTGCTATCTGTCCTAGAGGTACAGATAGAAAGGAGAACTGTAGCATAGAAATACATGGAAAGAAATCCAGAAGTCAAAGAAAGTTTTTTCACAGAATATCCTGTTATACTTTAAAAGTTTAAACCACACAGTTTTATTTATTAGTAAAACTAAATAATTAACATAACTAGTAATAAGGGAATGTAAAATACAAAAAGCACATCATCAGATTTCTGTGGTGTAATCAAGGTCTTAATTTACCTGGTTTCCATGAACTGGCGTTATCCTCCTTAAAAGTTTGGGATAGTAAAATGAGAATTAAATTGTGTCATATACTGGTTCAAATTCCCAGTATCGAGTATGATCACGATATGATGTGTACATACAATGTACCAATAATGATAAAAATTTTTTTAAAAAGTTTGGGATAGTAATATATCTCTTTCATAACTGATGTTCAATTCAAATGAGAAAACTAAGGTAATATACTTACCTAGTGTTTATATAGTAAGTATTAATAAGAGTTCAACATTTTTCTGTCATTGTTGATCTTTCCATTATTTAATCATAACAAATATGCTCTCAATGAGCTAATGTGCAAGTCGAGTTGGATTGTCTCTGTGAATATTTTTCTGGGTTGTTTTGTCATTGTGATCTCTCTTTTTTATATGTCTTACTTATAATGTAACCTTTGCTGTTTTTCTGGACTCTTCTCATCATTATGTTATTGAAAGGTCAGAATCCACAATTAAAATGTGATGTGTCCTGTAACCATGGTGATAACACACCAAAAGACTGGGTTATTCCTTTCCATTTGCAGATGAAACAAAATTACATGGACTGATAAGAAGTCTATATTTGTAAAGTTAGTGGGATGATATGGAAGTTTTCCTGTGAAAGGAACTTAGGCTTTTTCATTTATTTGTCTATGTGTTGTGACTTGACATTTTCAGATGTTGAAAGCCTTAGATCACATTCTGATTCCTTCCATTAGTAAGTTCTTAATTATTTGAGCATATATATATATATATATATATATATATATATATATATATGGGCTTCTTATGCTAAGACTTCTAAATCTTATTCAATTAGTATGGGAAGATTTTTGGCTTTACTATTGTTTATTTTAAATAATGAGAATATCCATTCTCCTGCTCAAAAAATTCAAGATAGAGTGAACATAAATGTAATTGAAGAGTTTATTTTAATTTTGTCTATATAAATATGACAAGTATGAGGAGATCCCTCAGGATTTGATGAATTCCCCTACCTCCGCTTCTTAATTACTATAATTTTGGGGTTAGGGTTTCAATATATGCATTTTAGCGCAGTAAAGTTATTCAGAACATCGCAAGAAATATAGCAAATTCTTGACATTTGTTAAATCTAGGTGATATATTTGTCACTCTAACGTTGAAAGTTATTTTAGATTTTTCATAATACCATTTTTAACTTAAAAGGATTCTGTGCTTGGACTTTTTATTTGACATTCAAAAACTTGAGTGTTGAAATTTCACCTAGTATTTAGGATTTACTCAAGAAACCAATCTTTAGAGTTCTAATCGTCAGAATCCACTGAAAAGATTGGTTCTACATGACCTGAATGCATGTGCATTTGTTTACTTATATTCAAATTAAACAGTGAGTAAAAGAAAATGCAGACTAAGTCCTAGGCTTATTGAAACCGTTTCAGTCTTTCAAACGTACGTTTCTTTCTGTGACTTCACTACCTCGTAGCCTCTGCCAGCATGTACTGTTCGGTGGGCTCCTTGACAGCTGATGACACCTCCTACAGCAAGATTTCTCCCCACCCTTCTCTTACAGAGTGCAAATGTGGTGCCAGTATTTCCCCCTGTAACAACCCTTACTTTCCATTATTATTGCTTGTTGTGTGGCCAACACATAGCCATGCTTAATAAATATTGCTGAATAAGTGAATTAATCTGGAAATGAGTAACTTCCGCTAATGTCCAGAAACTCAAGGGTCAGGACTGTCTCTGTGCGTTTCAAGGCTCAATGCTCCCAAGTATATAGAGTCACTTAAAAATAATAAAATCAAGTCTTAATTTCTAAAATGTTACTACATTCATCTAGAGCCTAATTTTTGAAGCAACTATATCATGACATATTTCTCCTATAACTGAGCCTTTCATTTTTTAACTAGTGCCCAAGGGTATGTTCGTTCGGTCTTTTATACAGCAGCTTTGCTTTGAGCAGTAATACTTTCTTCCTGGTCCTGGACATATTCCTCCATACTGAACGTCTGTGTCTTCAAAGGACATCATTGGATCAGATCATATTAATTATTCTGACTGCTCCTTGGCTGGAGTAGCATTGGTATAAGGGAGGATGGAGGTAATTGTCCAGCACTTGCAGCCTAAGACAGTTCAAGCATAAACACTGCTAGTCTCATTGTGATTTATCTTGTTAAGAGGAAAATGAACACGGATGTAAACAAGGAAAGAGTTTTACAATTACTCCTTAAAAGCAAAGAAAATGCCATGTAAAGCATAAACTAAGAAACTTCAATAAATAACCAACAGTGCATAACTGTCAAGGGAAAATTCATTGCTTATTAATCACAAACTGGGTTTTATAACGGTCTATACTTGTTTCAAAGTCCTATTTTTCCATCCCCCAAGTTAGCAGTGTTTTTTTCCTAATTAAATTGGATTTCTTCCAGTATGCTTCAGAATAGTCACCAAGATTTATTATTCTTATTTTTTTCCACGTGGCAAGAGTAATATAAATAGCAGGTATAAAGATTTTCCTTCAACTGTCCTTAAAATTTTAACTGAAGAGTTTCTCCCTGTATTAATGTATTCCAGCCGCCTGACAAGATAATGCTCCTGTGATGTTGTGTATCTGATCTAACCTTTTGTCTTTGTCAGAAAAAGAAAGACTTTTTTTTCATGGAGATATCTGAATTGAAAAGAATAGGGTTCATCACTTTAATAATAGGTCAAGGAGTTGTGGGCTGGTATTGTTAGATTTTGGCACAGGCACTCACTTAAAATGAAATATTTTACTTTTAGAGTAAGATCATTAACTAAATTTGTGTTATTCATCAGTGAAGAAACCAAATAAATGTGTAATGCAAATAGAAAATTCCAACGTACGTGTTACTAGGTTTTTGACAATTGCCAATTTGATTTCCCATCTTTATTAGTTACAAAAAGAATTAGAATCATCCTGAAATTGAATTTCACCAGCCATAGAATCAACTTTTGTCTTTCCTTCTACATATTTGGCTTGTTCTGATAATTATTTATAATCCTTAATAAAGTCTATGCTTAAAGTCTTATTTTCATGTAAAGCTACATAGTTACAACTTCACTAAACAGTTAAAATATTTTATTTTTATTCACTGTGTCTTTTGAGAAGCAGAAAATAAATGCACTTTAAAAATATGATTTTGAAAGAAAATAAAAGAGCATGTATATAGAGGGTGGGTGGGTAGGGATGTGGGTAAAAATGAGAATTAACTTGTGTCATATATTGGTACAAATTCCCCAATGTTGTGTGTGATTATGAGCTGTATATAAAATGTACCAATAAAGAATTCAATTAAAAATTACTTAATATAGGCCAAATATAAGCATTTTTAAAAAGCCAATGTGTACTAGTGTAAAATAACTTCACTTAATTTTCCAAAGAACAATTGTGAAGTTTATTGATACAGAACTGTACTATTACCCAGCCTTTGATTGCCCCTTCATTATCTTAAGATATGATTCTGTTTGTCTTTCTTCTCATCTCTATAAAAGCGAAATACTATTGCTCAGTAAGGTAAAACTTTTAATTTTGTCTTTTAATCCCAAGGATTAAACATGTGACTTTGTGTTTTAAGCCAGGTGCCAGGACAACTGAGCTAAATCCCTGAACCAAATTTTCAATGTTTAAAAGTGTTCTTTTCTTAATATATGCATCAAAGAAATTATAATTCAAATTGAATCTCTATGACCATATTACACTATAGCAATTAATCATTTCATAGGTGTCATTAAAAATTAAGGAATTTGATTTAACAACCCAGAAAAATGACTTGGTATGAAATATAACTTAAATTTTATGAAGTGTCTACATAATTGTTTGAGACATGTATCAATAACCCAACAGCAGATATACTGGAGAATTCCAGATAGATATTAATACATTTAATTCTAGAAATTCTAACTTTGCATTTTTCCACTTGATTATAAAATGTTTATTTACTATAATTTTTCATGTAATTCTTCTCCATTTTCCTTTCATTTTATTGTCAAAGAAGTTAAACTATAGAACTCCAGAAAGTTATTTTATGATAAAATATTGTGCAAAAATGTTATTCTTTAGTGAATAAGTCACTCAGAAATATTTATAGACTATTGGCTCTAAAGAAACATTTTTTAAATTTTTATCTTTATTGGTACACTGTATATACACACCATGATCATTTGGTTAACTTTAAATGTGAAAATGTAAAGGTAAATAAACACAATTGAAAAATGAGAAGTAGTATTTAGGAAAACAGATGATCTATAATCTAATTTAGATCTTGATACCTACTTTGAAACATGTCATCTTGAAATATTCTAGTTATAATATTTAAACATCTGACATCTCTATTTAATTACCAAATTCCTGTCAATATACTGAAATAGAGGAAGGAACTTCTGTGTTCATTTAAAAATTGTGACTGAAATGGCAATATTTATTACTAGGAAGCTACTATAAAATATGCAGCATGTCACATTGTTTAAAAATTGTTTGATAACTCGAAAATAATTTTCAGTATAGTTATCTCCTTGGAAGTGTCGAGTGTAAAGGTGCTCCTGAGCTTTTCAGTACTTGCTTCCTGTGTGTAATTCCTCCATTCGTGATCACTGAGCGTCTCCGAGTTGTTTCAAAAATACCGTCTCAGGAAACGGTGGCGACTTTTACAGGAGGTCCGATGCGGTCACCGCCCGGCTGTTATGACGCACCTTGCACGCCGCCCGGAGTCTGCCAGTCAGCACTCCGTGCCGGAAGCGCTGGGGCTCCATCCTCACAAGCTACTTACTCCCGTGGCAACTGAGGTTACTGGAAGCTTCGTGTGGAGGGCAGGCAAATTATTCTTCTGTGGAATGATCCCTCCAAACGGTCCTTTTATAGACAACTGCCTGATATTTCACAGGGAAGGACTTGTGTGTGCCATCTCAGTCATTCTGCCTGCCCACCGCTCTGGGAGGGATAGGTGCGTCCCACAATTTCCCAGATGGGTAAGAAGCGAAGCAGACGTGTTGTTAGGTAAGTAAGCCACAGAGCTGGAATTGTACTAATCAGATGAATTTGCATTGAATGCCCTTCTCAAAATAATAGCATTTTTCCTTTTTCTTATATGTGTAGACCTAACAGTTCCCCACGGACACTTCATACCATACTTTCCCTTGATATGCACGGGACAACTTCCAAGAACTTCCAGAAATACAGATAATATGAAACCTTTTATAATATATATGCTTATGTAATAGGTGCAGTAAGAGATTTACAACACTAACAACACAATTAGATAAAATACTGTAATAGAATTTTGTATGTATGATCCCTTCCTTTTGTATATATGACCCTCCTGTGTGCTGGCCCTCTGCTTGTGACACTGTGGGGTCATAGAGGGCTTCCAAGGTAAATGACTTGGCCACGGCGGCACGGTTAGGAGCTATTAACTCTAAGACAATACCTTAGAAAGAAAACTGGATCTTGGATAACTGAAACCATGGAGAATAAATCGTGGAGAAGAAAGGTATTCTTGTAATTAGCATTGAATGGTTTGTGTGATGTAGTTGTATTTCTTGCTACCTTATGCAAAACCTTCCAAAACTTTTATATTTGTCTCTTGTTTAATTGTGTCTCCTTCCTTTCTTCCTTTGTATTCCCCCCACCCCCCGACGTCCCTTCAGCTTACTTATCACGATTACCAGGGCACTAACTGATGGTACAGAGTGGGCGTGCAATAGTACATGACTGGCGTGACCCAGGCCCTTTTGGATCCTGAAGTCTCGTGATGGAGATAGACATTTAAAAAAAAAAAAATCAATGAAGAAAACATACCCAGTAATAAGCATGATAGGAGATGTTTATACATTTAGAGAAAGGAGATGTTAGGGAATGTTTTCTGAAACTGCAAATGGTTCTTCATCCTTCAGTTTAACCTTGAATGTTCAGGGCTAGGGAATGCGTCCACCAACACCTCACTTCTGCGTCTCTGGTAGTGCGATTCTTTCCCTTACCGCTGTCGGCCTTGTGGTCTACGTTTCGGTCTTCTCTGCAGCAGCCTGAACTAGGCCGAGCTTCATGCGCTTTGTGCTTCTGTGGGAACCGCACATCTGTAGTTTCGCTCTGGCAAGAATAAATTATAGCAAGATTTTTACATTTGCTTCCACAGTAAAGTGTGCATTTTCTGAAGAGGCTATCCTTTTCATATGCTTAAGTGTAGTTTCTAGTGTGGCTCTCAGCACACAGTGTGTGTTCCGTAAACATTTTTCTGACCTCAAATAATAGTCACCCTTTCAACAAAAGTCTGTCGAGTGTATCCAAACTAACCATTTTTTATTCATATTGTTCTACCTTTTGATTCATTTGTTCAATCGGTATGTTTGCATGATTCAGTACACACCAGGAAGTACATAGGTAAACAAGTTCATTAGAGTCCTTACTGTTTGGGTCTTCCAGCATCAAATATTCTCTCCACCATAAGAATATTTTAGTTCATGATCTCGTTTTATTTTATGATAATTCATCTAATTTCATTTACAAAATTTGATGAATCTTGTCTTGGATTTCCAGTAGGAACCTATAAAACAAAACATGTTTATAAATATAAAAATTAGAGGAGATAAGAGGTTATAAAAGAGTTAAGAAAACATTAGAAAGCTATGAGAGAAATATATGTATTATATATAGGAGTAATATCCCAATTTTCTGCTTTATTTAACTCTAAGATTATTTCTTGTGGTTATGGATATACAGAAGGACAGGAGATGTGTGTTTTCTTCTAAAAACTAGCCCCACTTTGATTTGTGTTTGTTACTTAAATGGGGCTTAGATTTCCCCTGCTAAGAATATAACTTTGGCTTCATTAAGTATTCCCTACTACCAATTCACATGGTAAACACAACTTTGGAAAATGAATCAAGGAGACTTCTAATATGGGGTTTTAATCAATGGCCAATTCATTAATAAAATATCACGGTACTTGTTAGCAATATCAATTTGTCTAGCCTTGGTGTCCAAGCCCTTACACTTGAGTTTTTTTAAATTCCTGTAACCTGCTCATACCTGGGACACCCTGGGAGACAAACTGTCCCTTCTTTCTCAAACTCTGGTTCTGAGAGGAATGTCAGTGGGTTGAAGCACACATGCAAAACATGTTAGCCTTTTTCTTTTCTTCCATAGCTCATCACTAGGAAGATTTCAGAGTTCACAGAATAGAGAGATGTCAAGTCTGTGACAGGAAGTACATCTTCACAGAAAGTGTCTTATGAGACATGAAACTTTGGTCTCTCCTGGAACATATTTCAGGGTTCCATTTTGTGCAGAACAAATATTCCTTAACTCAGTAAAAAGAGTTAGTTGTAGCAAGTAAACAGGTTGAATGAAATAGCTACATATGTCACAAGTGCCGTAAATTTCTAAATGCTTATTAGGAAATACAAGATTTAAATGGATTCCCTGAAGGTAAAAGGTTTGAATTTCCTAACAAAAAGGTAAGGCTATTTGTTTATTTTTCATTTTGAGTTTTTTGAGGGGAGAGCCCTCACTGGGTTTTTTCGACAATATTTCTCAAGTGGTTATGTAAGTGAAAACACCCAGGGATGTTCCAAGTGATAAATTGGTATAAAATTCATTATGAGGGAACAGAGTTAATGAAAGATTTTTTTGAACAAGACACTATGCAATAGAGCTTAATATGTATAAATTAAATCTTCTACTTGGAAACATACTAATAAAAGCAATGAATTAAACATCAGGTCCAAGAGATTCAGGCTTATTAATACAGTGTAACTCTATTTAGCAAACCCTAATTTGCTGAACACTGATGCTACCAGTAAAATTAATAAGTAGGAAAATGTGTATCCAGCAAAAATATAAATGTATAAAATATTAAACTTTAAAATGTAATAAAGATATAGTGCAATATTAAAAGTTGGAAGTAAAAGAAACTTGATAATTCTGAATTGACGTTATGGAATTACAGCTATTTGAGACACAGGAAAACACACTGGCAATGTTAACTTTCCGATCTTGCTTTGCAGACTAAAAGCAGCAAGGATGAGTTCTCAAAAAGAAAAAACAACCCACCTCCTTTATCTCTCAAAATTTGAGATTTTAGATATTGTATTTCAAAGCCATCCAGGGACATACCACACACCGGTATTGACTAAAATAATAAAATGAACAGTTTCACAATGCACTAAAGACATGAGAGTGATAAATGTGTTGTTTTCCTTTTTTGCTCTCCATTCATCACAATAATTCTTTCTTATACTGGAGGTTTTAATGAAATGTGCAGTAGAACTCTGAATGCCTTTAAAATGTCAGGCATTGTTCTAGGTGACGGGGACACAAAGATGACTGAGACAGCCAGGTATTCAGCCATTATGAAACATGTGTTTTAAAAGGATGACGGATGAAGAACAATTAAATAAAGCAGTAATTGACAACGAAAAAATAGTATTATGAAATGCAAGATATGCATAGTGGAGAATGACTTTTCTGTGACCTGTAAAGCTATAAATATATAGGAATCACAAACCTTTGGTCATATGAGATTTGCTTATTCCTATCTAACTGAGATTTAGGAATTTGTATGTCACTCTAAATACAAAATTGATATGTTTGGAGATAATTGTATTATAAAAAAAAGTTCTCCAAGTCCTATTATAGGGAAAATTTGTTCCTACAGTGAAGTATCCTTTTATAAACGAGTGCTTGCTTAATTTTGGCTTTCCAAAATGAATGTGTTACAGCTTCATTGTAGGAAATCTCTTGGAAGCAGTTGTTGTTTTATCTTAACAAAATTGTTATCCATTGGTTTCTAAAGAGAACAAATGAGAAAACATTTTATGTCATTCATAAAATATAACAGCAACAGACATTTTGGGTTCCTCGTTATTGTCAGTGTTGTTATTAATGGAGAAGAAATATCAGTGATACAGCCATACCTATGTTTATAGCAGCTCAATTCATAATAGCTCAATCTTGGAAACACTTCTGTATCCATCAACAGATGAACGAATAGAGAAAATGTATTTATACATGATGGAGTACTACTTTGCAAAGAAGAAAGATGAATTAAGTTATTTGTGGAAAATGGATGCACCTTGCGACCATAATAAATCAGAACTAAATCAGACACGCAAGATTAACTATTACATAGTTTGCTTAATTCAAGAAGCCCAAATAATAAGTAAAGACCAAAATTAAAGATTGTTAATAGGAAGTGAGGAGATAGATCATTCTCAAACAAGAAGGGCATTAAGGCATGGAAGGGGGAATGTAGAGGAGGAAAGGGGTTAAAATAGGAATTAAGATGTATTATGTACATGTGCCAGTTTGCTTTAGGGGTGTGTGTGTGTGTGTGTGTGTGTGTGTGTGTGTGTGTATCTTTGTGGACAGTGGTAACATTGGTATCATTAAGAAAAGTCTAACAATGATAGGTACCAGATTGCAGGTATAGATAAATTGCAAGAGGGAGAGTGGTCCATAGATATTACTTTTAGAAAACCTGGTAGTAAAGAGCAAGAATACCAGATGGGACGTGTAAAAAATGCAAACTGTTGTGTCTCTTTAGGTAGATTATTTTTTTTTGAAGTTTCTACCACCACTGAAGTTGGAGTACACTGTAAAACTGGTAAGATCCTACATTCATAAGTGATATTTTTCTTAGTGAAACATAAAATGATGGTAAGTCTTATATTGATGGTTTTTCACATTTGACTGAGTAATTGTTTCCTCTGTGGTAAGGAATAATAAGTAGTTGGGAAGTCTTGGGTAAAACAGTTAACCTCCAAAAGTCTGAGAGTCTCAGTTTTAAAAAGAGGAAGAGCATAAAAGCAGTTTATGCAGTTATGGAGTCCGAATAACATAGATTATGTGAAAGCACTTTTAAAAATGCAAAGGGTTACAAACATGTAGTGATATAATCATCATGATTATTAGTCTTTGGCTAGAGAGAGCTTGCTCTTTGGCTAGAGGGTACAGCATATTCAAAGAAGGGAAACTTAGATTGATCGCCTGGAAATTAAATTAAAACAAGTGTCAGCTACAATTCATCCTGCATAGCAAAACATGGACACAAAGCAAAATGATACACAAGATTTTTCCAAATGTAAAGATGTTTATGGAGATTTCAATGTTAACATTTAAATATAGTCTAATGATAATAAAATATGTACAGTTTGAGGATGCTAAGTCATTTGAATTATTGGACTGGACTCAGTTTTATAGACCTAAAAATTCCTAAAGTTAACAAACCATTTTTTTTGTTTTGCTATGATGTAATTCCTGTATATTTGACCAAAAAATGCAATGGATGTGACCCCCCTTTTTGTTCAGTTCCTTGCTCTATCCAAGTAAGAGAGCTATCACTTCAAAAATAGTATTTTCACCTGGCAAAATCTCATCCTGCCTTAAGATAGTACAGGAGATAAAGAACCCGAGTCCACAGTTTACAGCATCACAGTGGATTGAGTGATTGCAGGAACAAAAGGTAAAATTAAGAAACCTTAGTAGGAGACAGCTTTAGCTTTTGACCTTAGGCAATTCAATTAATCTCTCTTGCTCTCTATCTCTCTTAGATACCTAATCTGTAAAATGAGATTTATGGTTTCTGCCAGCACAAGTGGTTATCAAGACACAATGCATATATTTTTCTCAGGCTGGGCATAATCTACATGTGCATCTGCATAAAGAATTTAGGATTTGCTTAAAATGAACTATATGCAACTAAATTGCATATTGTCTCTGTAACTGAGGAGTTTTTTTTGTTTTGTTTTTGGTGTATTTTTTTGTTTTGGTTTTTGAGACAAGGTCTCTCTTTGTAGTTTAGGCTGGCCCTGAGCTCACTGTGTAGCCCAGGCAAAGCTCGAACTCAGCAATCCTCCTGCCTCTGCCTCCAGAGTGCTGGGATTACAGGCGTGAGCCACCACACTAGGTACTGTGGTATGTGGTACCAGGGATCAAACTCGGGACCTTGCGCTTGCCAGGCAGAAGCCAGAACCACTGAGCTAAATCCCTGGCCCTGTAACTAAGGTTTGGATAGAAATGTAATTGTTGCAGTTTCAAAGAAGACTCTTGAACAGAAAACTAGAGGAAAAAATTTAGGCAAGGAGCACACCAAGAGAAGAGCTTATCAGCCTGGTGAACACTTTCTTCAGAGCATTTGCCTCCTGAAGGAGGGAGGTACATGCTCTTCACTTCCCTCTGAAGCCTGTGTGCGCCATTAATAGAAAGAGAGAGTGCACTGAGTGTGTTCCTGTGCAGGGCAACTACAATGCCTCTTTGCAAAGGTCCTTCATCAATATGGAATTTAGGAACGTTGTTATCATTGCAGATGATCTTCTGTATTTTGTCTAATGGCTTTATCTGCAAGTCTCGAAATCTTTTCTGACAAAAAAACCTAACATTATAATATTTATTCTACATATGGAAAAAAAGAAAACATGATGCTATTTGTAGGAATTTCCTAAAAAAGTTTTCTTTTTGGGAGGCTCTTTGCTTCTCATTCTTTTTTTCTCAACAGAGGCACTTTAGAAGTTTTGTTCGTTGTTAACAGAAGATGAAGAGCATTCAGCTCTTTCCTCATTGCCAGAAAGGGTACTTTCCACTAATTTCACCAGGAAAGAAGTCAACATTAATTTCCTTAAGTTTCACAGAGCATTAAGAAATTTCAGGAACAATATGTGGTAGAGTCTGTTAAAATGTCTTTTTTATGCTTCGTATTTTAAAAATATTGATCCTTCAGGACATACACATAAGTGAAAAAATAGGTCACAGATGTGTAAATATTGTAGCTGTTCTCTGGTATGAGAAATTAAAGATGTTAATAAGTTCTGCAATGTATGATGGATATTGTGAAATAGAAAATATGCAAAGGGAAATATGGTGGAGGAGTGAGTAATGAGGGGTAAAGAAAAAATGTGACGGTAATAAAAAAGGGAAACTAAGCTTATATATTTAGGGGTGGAGGGGTGTGGGGTACATAGAGGAATGGGAAAAATGATAATTAAAATGTGTCATATACTGGTACAAATTCCCAGTATTGAGTGTGATCCCGATGTATATATATACAATGTACCAGTAAAGATAAAAAAAAAAAATTAAAAATATTGATTCTGCAATGTACCAGTAAAGATAAAAAAAAAATTAAAAATATTGATTCTGGGAGCTGGAGATTTAAGTCAGTGGTTCTAGTGCCTGCCTCGCAAGCACAAGGTCCTGAGTTCGATCCCCGGTAACCACATACAATGCTGGGCGTTGAGACTCACACCCACCAGCAATCAATACCACATACCACCATGCCCGGTGTGGTGGTTCATGCCTGTCATCCCAACACTCTGGAGGCAGAGGCAGGAGGATTGCTGAGTTCCAGCTTTGCCTGGGCTACATAGTGAGTTCAGGGCCAGCCTGAATTACAAAATGAGACACTGTCTCAAGAAAAAAAAAAAAAAAAAAAAAAAAGATTTTGGACCTCCCTGAAGAGAATACTGTTTAAGGTCTTTGTTGTTCACGTCTTCTTAGGTTCCTCATAGCTAAAGCCTTCCCTAAACTATGAATCTCATTATGTTTCTTTCTAGCTCAGCACTCTCTGCATATTAACTATACGTACATAGAATGAATTTGAGGTTTTTCTTGTCTTCAATATTGACTGCTATTTCAACTTATGCTGCCTTTCCAAGACCATGTTCAGTGACTCTGAAAAAAATGAAGCCTTGACATTAGCCTTACCTGTGTGTAAGACACCATGCCTTCCTATTGGAGGACCCACATATATACCATAATTCTTAATTTACAGGTGCCAATGGAGCACCAGCATTGGTGCTGGCTAAACAGTCTCCAATTTGACTGAACTAAGAGACTCTTGGAGTGGTGATTGGATAATAGGATGTTCACTAGTGGATTAACCCACTGACATTCATAGTTAATTGTATTAGAAGGAGGGGGCTCAGGTGTAGGGAGAGTCGGTAGGGGCCCTGTGAGAATACATTTCTTGATGTCCGTCTTGGCCAGTGGGAACTGAGCATCCCAGCACTCCTGGACCCTTCTGCCCTCACATTTCACCCACTTCAGATCCAGGCAGTGAAACCAGTCAACCGCAGACTGAAACCTCTAAAGCCGGAGGGGGAAAAAATCATTTCCACCTTGAACCTGTGTTCATTGGGCATTTTATCTCAGTGACAGGAAAGCCGAGCAACACACCATTTTGAGAAAGGCACTGAAGCTCAGAGGAAAAACGAAGCAATTGTTGAGATTTGCTTAAGTCTTAATGGGTGAAATCAAGACTTAGATTCAGATATGATACCAAAATAAAACAATTTTCTATGTTCTAGGCTAAACACTGTCAGAAGAATGCTGTGTCTTTTTCCTTTAATGTGCATGCAAAAAGTTATTTTCCTTGTTTTCTGCTGCCCACCCAAAGTCCCCATTCATTTCAGTTGTAGTTCACCCTTTAAGCAGGTAACCAAAGCTAATTCCCATGGCCCTAGTGACCCCTTTCTCAGTATCTCAAAGTATATTCCATAGGTGCCTTTCATAGGACTCCTAATCCAAACATGCGGCATCTCTGGCTTTGGGAACATTTTTCTTTTATGAATATTTTTTGTTTTTTTTGGTTTCCCACTGAATACACATTCTGATTTTCACAGGAATACCCTAAACCTGGTGTGTGTGTGTGTGTGTGTGTGGGGTGGGGGGAAGCAGCACAACTCTTAAGTCAGTGTGTTGAGATGCAGTTGATTTTGTGCTCTGATATGTTTTCGACTGTGAGGCTCAGACCTGTTTCAGAGTTTCACTTTCTCTTGAGTTCATACAATGGCTGATCCAAAGAGAGACATGTGGAATAATTACCAGCAAACAATTCAGTAAAACATGGTTTTATGGAAATATGAACCTGGAACTTAACAGGTCTTCTGCCTGAAATTGAAAACAATGTAGCAGAAGTCTGAAGAATTGAGATGCAGAAGATGAGCTATCCCAATCTGAGCCACTAGATCAAGCTTATCCTGAAATAGAGAATCTAAGTGTTTTATTTATTAGATTTTAAAAGTCCATAGTTTGTTTAAGCTGGTCATAGTGAGTTTTCTAAAGCCTAGAATAGGAAATGGCAAACTAAATAGTTGCTGCAAAGTCTATATAGCTTAAAAGACCCTAAAGCATTTTCTACAAAAATATTTGCAATAGAAGCGTGCTTCTTCCTGACAATCACTTCATAAAGAATTAGTATATACATTTTATTTTATTTTATTTTCCTAGGTGCAGTATTGAAAGATCCCATAGCTTTCTCTTTTTTCCAGTTGATTAAAACTTTTTAAAATTTATTGGTAACTTTTAAGTCTACAATAAAATGACATTAATCATTGGGATTTTGTGCCTGTCCATGATGTATCTTGATTCTTATTTTCCCTAATCCCTTGTCCTCTCTTCAACTCCCGATCTCTCCCTATTTACAAAAACTTTGCTTCCATTTTTTCATTCTTTCTTCATGTTTTTATTTCTTCCCCTTCTTTCCTTTCCCCAGCATCCCCTTGAGACAAGCATGAGAATATCTGTTAGTTGAATATTCACTCACACTTTTTGTTCTTTTCTACCACAGTTATGATGTTTGACATTGTTCATAAATACCATGAAAATTCATTATTTATAATCCTGTGCCATGTAAATTCTTGTAAATACAAGCATAGATGTAAGAAAAAGCATTTAGAAACCTTTAGAGTAATGTGATACCATTTTCTAAGTGTTATAACTTTCTCTTAATAATTTTTTGGAGTGGTTAACTCAGTCTCACTATAGAGTCCAGACTGACCTTGAACTCCCTGTGATCCTCTTGCCTCAGCCTCCAGAGTGCCAGGATGACAAGTGTGTGCCATCATGCCCAGCTCTTTCCTAGTAATGTATTTCATTGAATTTCACAGAACTCCTCTTCTGCAATAGAGTAGGAATCATATGTAGGGTTCAAACCCAATTTGAGAACCACTTTACTAAAAGGCTAAAGTCTGCTTATAAGTTAAAACATGTAGACATATTAAATGCAAATATGTGCATCCCTCCCTAAATCCTGAATTGATAGAGGACAGAGTTATGTTCTATTTATTTCTGGTTTTTCTCAACATCTATTTTAGTGTCTAATTTGGCTGACACTAAATGATTATTTACTAATTGAATAAAATTACTAGGCAGTTGAAAACCAGAAGAAAGACATTGTAACTGAAGAGAAGTCATTATTTTGGTCTCTCTCTCTATTTTTTTTTTTTTTGAGACAGGGTCTCGCTTTGTTGTTCAGGCTGGGCCTGAGCTCACTATGTAGCCCAGGCAAGCCTCGAACTCAGCCATCCTCCTGCCTCTGCCTCCCGAGTGCTGGGATTACAGGTGTGAGCCACCATGCCTGACTATTTTGCTCAATATTAAAAGAGGATTTCTACCTTTAAAGAAACTTCAACTCCTTTCAGAGATTTATTCCTTGTTTAAATTCCCATGGTATCACTTGGAGACATAGAGCTTCCCTAGTGATTCTCTGATGTGTGTGAGATATTATTATCTATGTCACAGAGAGACAACATACACAGACACAGCCACAACCCCAGATGTGAACTGGTGAATGTGGTTTGTCTTAGAGAATCTGCAGGAGTTGCTTAAGCTAAGAATGTTATTTTTCTTATTAAATGGCAGAGGGTTGAGGGGTTTTTTGTATTTTCTATTGTATTTGTTGAATTCTGAAGGATATTTTTTTGAAGTGATGCTGATAGTTTTGTAATCATGAACAAAGAAACTCTTGAAATGAAAGTAACACATGATGGTGACCAGAGTTGGCTAGGAGATCCCGGTGGATACTGTCTTGCATCATCTGAAGACAGTGTTGTTATAATTTTATTTTGGTAAAGAAAGCATGAAAATGTTGTATTAATAGATTCAGGAATAGAGAAACAGAAGAGTCCTAAAGATCCATAATTGGTTTAGGAGCACAGCAAATTTCTAATAGCAGGTGAACTCTGAAGCCAGAGGACGTTTTACAGACTGTCTTGTAGATACAAGGAATTCAGTTGAAAATGTTCCCTTTTGTCTAACAAATGAAGGCTGAGACCCCTTGGAAAATATTGGACAATTACTTGACTGTTAACATTAGAAGAGTTTTGGTGCATTGAATGCATACACAAGACATAGCTTTTGTTACATGTTGTTTCAGAGTACTCTTGAAACGCTATAATGGAAATAACTTCACTGTGTAGCATACTAATTAACCCAGTTTGTCTGACCAGAAAATTGTCCAGTCAAAAATTTTACCTTCAAACAAGGTGGACTACACAGAATTTTCAGATTTCTTATGTAAATATGGCCCAGATCCCATTGAACAATCATTTCTAAACATTTCCAACTATCTAGTGGTTTGGGACTTAACATTGTAATTGGACTCTAAGCCTTAATTTATTTCTAATGTGATCTTCAGAAGAATTGAAATCGTCATCTTACGGGCATTTATATAGTCATCCTAAAGCAAAACTGTTAACTCGGCACTAAGGCTTAGAATATAAATCTACAAAAGCCATAAAACTCAACACCACTGCTTTCACCCTTCAAATCCCCAATAGCTTTTAATTTGATTAGATATAATATAAGCTAGTTTTTTCTCAATATTTACATAAAAATTTTCCTGCCAGTAGAAAAATCGTGGCCCCTGTTTAATTTGTTCTTAGAACTAATTGCTAAAGCTTAGCTGACCAATTATTTTTTTTATTTGATGAGGAAAAAAGGGAAATGGGGAATTTTAAGTTATAAATTTAATATTAACGGGGCCGGAGATGTAGCTCAGTGGTTCTGGCATCTATTTACTTTATATAAGCAAGGTTGCTCGTTAACCACATACAACAGGACTGGGTGTGGTGGCTCACACCCACTGGTAATCAGTACCACATACCACAAATGGAGGGTTTGTTGGCTCAAACCTGTGATCCCAGCGATTGGGAGGGAGAGGCAGGAGAATTGCTGAGTTCAAGGTTTGCCTGGACTACATAGTGAGCTCAGGGCCAGCCTGAACTACAAAGCAAGCCCTTGTCTCAAAAAAAAAAAAAAAAAAAGAAATAATATTAAGAATGAAATAAAAGGGAAATGGAGGCAAATGCTAATAAACCTACAAAAATAGATTCATGTTTTTCGTTTGATTTTTTTTGGTTGTGATTCAACAAGTTCACTCAGCATTCTTCCTTATATTAATGTTAATATAAAAGTCTAGAAACTTATAAAAACCTGCTTCTGATTGCATGTATAGAGATTCTGATTAATCTACAATGTAGTCATTAGTTTGTGTTTTCTACAAGCCCTCAAAATTACTAACATACCTACTTCTACTCATGGAAAGTCAAATAATACATTTCTTCTGAGCTAAGCTTCTATTTATTTTATATAAGCACAGCCTAAAATGATGTGTTGTGTCTGTGTGTGTGTGCACATGCATGTGTGAACATATAAGGAGAGGATGAGAGAGCAATTTTGTTGCTATTAAGAATATTAATATTGTTTGGAAGTAGTAAATTGAAACCTGAAATCACACTTGTGAATTTTTTTTAGTAAGAGTGGTAGGCACTTTCACAATGTTTATACAATTAAGATGTCTTATTTTAATAATGCAGTTTGTGTGCACAGCTATACAATTTTTTTGATTTAAAGGTGTTGGTGGGAAATAATTCTAATAAAACAATTAATAAATGAGTATTGCTACTTGTTATTCTTCTGTTGTAAAAATGTATTACAGAAGAAATTAACTGTGGCCCTCTCTCAGGAGAAAACAGCAGTGATCTTAACTCTATAGAGAGCTGTGAAGCCTGTGATTAAGTCGGTCTGTAAGTGTCTTATCCAGAGAAGCCAAAGAATTTTTCTGGAAAAAGTAACTGGTCATGGATCAAACTTGTACTTTTTCTTAAAGAAGGAACATGGTAGAATTGCACTAATTTCTGGTAGAGACTTACAGTTTTTAAAACTGAAATTAGGCTCTCACCAGGCATTATACATTTTGGAAAAGAAAGGAAGAGCTAAAGTGGATAATATTCTTCAGAAATTGCTGCATATGCTCTGCAAGATATTATACATAAACAGAGAAGTGCTAAGAGCAGTATTTTACATAAATATTCCACAATATTGAATGTATTTTTCTGCCTATAATTAGAGCTCTGATTTACTCAGAGAAGTGTAAGTATGGTCTAATAATTAGAATGCAGACCTCATAATTGCCAGAATATATATCCACTCTTTTGGCTTGAAAGATTTAAAGAAACACACATCTACAGAACATGCATGTACCCATATATAAACACAAAGGAAAGCACAATTTAAAAAAATAATTAGCTGTAAGCATGTAGGTCTTGAATTTCATTTGAATGAAATGTTTTTATTTTGGCCCTGTATACACAACTTCTAAATGTGACTTTATTTTTTAAAATTTATTGGAACATTTTAGGTATACAATATGACAACATTCATCACTGGGATCTTGTACATTTACACAATATATCTTTATTATTTTTTCTTCATTCCTCTGCCCTCCCCACAACCCTTCCACTCCTCCCCATTTATAAAGACTTTGTTTCCAGTTTTCCTTCTTTGCTCATATTTTTTATCTCTCTTCTTTCACCCACATCCCCTCCCTGGATCGTTCTCCTTGAACAGTTTCTTCCTGTTTCACATTATACATTATGATTCTCACTTGGATGTTTAGTTTCTCACACCAGAAAAATTATTCAGTATTTACAGATGTATGTCCTATTTATTTCACTTAATAGAATGGCCTCCCTGCCCATCCCTTTAGCTATAAATATCTTGAATTTATCATTCTTTATGGCCAAGTACTACTCCAATTGTTTTTTTTTAAATCTGATTAAAAACAACAACACCAACAACAACACTTCTTTTTTTTTTTTTTTTTTGAGACAGGGTCTCACTTTGTAGTTCAGGCTGGCCCTGAGCTCACTATGGTGCCCAGGCAAGCCTCGAACAACAACAACACTTCTCTGTCCAATCACCTGTGGGTGGGTATTTGGGTTGCTTCCATCATGTAACTATTACAAACTGTGCTTCTATAAACCTAGGTGCACATAAATCACTGTGGCATAATGCTTTACATTTGGGGGAGAAAATACCCAGCAGAGGCATAGCTGGGTCAAATGGAACCTCTAATCCTAATTTTTGACAAATTTCCAGACTGATTTCCACAGTTCACCAGTCTACACTTTCACCAACTGTGTAGAGGTGTTCATTTCTCCCCACAACCCTGCCAACATTTGTTATTAGTTGATTTCTTCATAGCTGCCATTCTTTCTGGAGTGAGGTGGAATCTAAGTGGTTTTTGTTTGTTTGTTTGTTTTGAGACAGGGTCTTGCTTTTGTACTTTGGGCTGGCTCTGAGCTCACTATGTAGCCCAGGCAAGCTTCGAACTCAGCAATCCTCCTGTCTCTGCCTCCCGAGTGCTGGGATTACAGGCGTGAGCCACCACGCCTGGCACTGTGGTATGTGGTATTGATTGTTGGTGGGTGTGAGTCTAAGTGTTTTTATTTGAGACAGATGACCAATGATGTTGAATATTTTTTCATATGTTGGTTTTCTGTTTCTATTTCTTCATCTGAGAAAAGTCTCATTTCAGTTGCCCACTTTGGCTTGGTTCTTTAACTTTAGGGAATCTGATTTTTTTAAAGTTATTTGTATATTCTAGATAGTAGAACTTTGTGTGAGGAATGCTGCTAAAAATTATTCCTCCACATTGTGGGTTATCTTTTCACTCTGTTGGTGGTTTTGCTTGTTGTCCATAAGCTTTTTTAATAGCAGGAAATCCCGGTTGTTGATTTTTTGTGCTAATTTATGTGCAACTGAGGTTTTGTTCATGAAGTCTTTTCCTACACCAGTGTCTCCAAGAGTTCTACCTAGTCTCTCTTCTAGCAAGTTTAGTATTTCTCTTTTAACATTTAGATCTTTACTGTGTCTGGTTTTAGTTTAGTGCATGGTGAGAGATAAGAGTCTACTTTTAATCTTTGGCAAGTAGAGAATGAATTTTTCCAGTCTCATTTATTAAAAAGGCTACTTTTGTTCCACTGAGGATATTTGGCTTCTTTGTCAAAGATGAGGTGACTTAGTTTGTCAGGAGTTGTTTCTGCCTCTTGTAATCTCTTGCACTGATCCTCAAGTCTGTTTCTTTTCCAGTACTATGCTGTTTTTTTTTTTTTTATCACAGTGGCTTTGTAGTATAGTTTCAAGTTGAAGATTATGATATGCCCTGGCTTGTAAGTACAAGAATGGCCTAGAATTGCTTTTGCTATATCTAGGTTGCTTCTGATTCTGAATATATATTTGAATTGTTATCTCTAGTTCTGTGAAATATGCTGCTGGATTTCAATTGGGATTGCACTGATGATATAAATAGCAGTTTTGAAAGTATGACCATTTTCATTATAGTGGTTCTTCTTACCAAACAGCAAAGGATGCCTTTCATTTTCTGATATCTTCTTCAATCTCTATAGTTTTCAGATAAGAGGTTTTTTATTTCTTTCATTAAGTTGATTACTAGTCATTTCTGTCCATTTATTTTGTTTCTTTTATGTATTCTTATTGGAATACAGGTTTCCAAAGTAGGTATTGATGATCCATGAAATTTCTGCTGGATCTGTTGAATTTCACCTTTTTCACTCATAATTACATAGATTTGAGTCTTCTTTCTTAAGTTAAGGTTGCCTAAAGGTTTGTCAATTTTATTTATTCTTTTGAAGAACTAGCTCATTGATTCCTTGATTTTTTTTTTTTTTGTAGCATTTTCTTGGTCTCCATTGCATTGACTTCCACTCTGATCTTTATACTTTCCTCCTTTGTACAAACTTTGGGTTTGTTTTGCTCTACTTTTTCTAGGAGTATGAGGTCGTGCATTAGGTTATTAACTTGAGTTCCCTTTATTTTCCAAGCATGGTATTCACTTCTATTAGTTTTCCTGATAGGACTGCTTACATTGTGTCCCACAAATTCCTGTATGTTGTATTGGTGTTATAATTTACTTGTAGAAACTGTCTGGTTTCTTCTTTACATTTTTCTGTGACCTATTAGCTATTCAGGGGAGTGTTATTCAATTTCCATGTGTTTGTGAAATTCTTGGAATTTCCTTTGCTGTTGATCTCCAATTTAATTACACTATTGCTTGACAATATACAGGGGATAACTTCAATTCCTTTGCATTTACTTAAGCATGTTCTGTGAGCTAGCATGTGATCTATTTTGGAAAATGACCTGGGTACAGCTGAGAATGTGTATTCTGATTTTGTTGGGGTGGAGTGCTCTGTAAACATCTATTAAATTCACTTGCTCAAAAATTTGGTTCAGCTCTAGTATTTCATTGTTGATTTTTTTTTTTCTCCAGCTGATCTGTCTCTTTGTGACAATGGGGTACTCAGGTTCTCCCGCTGCTGTTGTTTTAGTTGTTATTTGGTTTTCATGTCCATCAATATTTGTTTTGTATAGTTAGGTTCACTAGTATTCGGTGCCTATATATTTATCATGGTCATCTCTTTGATTGTTCCCTATATAAGGATGTAGTGACCTTCTTTTGTTACTCATGATTAGTTCGGGTTTGAAATCTTATCTTTGTCTTATTTTATAAATAAGATAGCCAGTGGGTTTTTTTTTTTGCATGTTCCTATCACATAGAAAAGTTTTTCATCTCTTTATTTTCAGTCTATGGATTTTTAAAATTAAGAAGTTAAGTGAGTTCCTCATATGCAATGTAAAATTCAGTAAATATAAAGCAAACAATTTACATATAAAATTTTTGTTCTTACATTTGAGCCAGGAAAGAATAGGTTGATCAATGTGTTCTCCTTTTAACAAGGAACTGTTAGGAATTAAAGTAACATTTAAATACATTTGTGAAGTACACAGACAATTAAAATATTCAACCATTTTTTTTTCAGTACTAGAGATTTAACTCAGGACCTTTGTGCTTCCCAGTGGAGCCACTGAGTTACATCTGCAGCACCAGATTTAGTTTTAAATTTTCATTCTTGTATTTACCTGATGTTTTCTTTTTCTTTTAGGGGCAGCATAGAACAAGCAAATGCAAGAAAAGATCTAAATAAGTACAATTGTAATTTTTTTCAAAGCAAATAAGCATTTTAATTTAGTGAATAAAACTAAGCATTTCTAAGAAAACCAAGATTATTTAAATGAGTTGCTTCCTTGAACAGTGTTTCATTTTGATGACCCAAGTTAAATTTACAGTCAAAATTACTAAAAAGCTATAAATAATGGGTGAATAAGCTCATAACTAGCTATGATTTTCTTAAATTTGGAAACTTGATTTTCTGAAATTAAAATAAATTAATTTTAGAGCTAAATTGCCTGTTCTAAGTACCAAGTTCTTCAAACATTTCTTCATGATTTCACATCCACATTGCAAATACATGATTAGTTCCTATTTTTGCATGGTCACCTTTATAAGATCCTGAATTGTAATTCTTTGAAAAGTGCTTCCAAGAACTGCCAAGTGATATCATCTCTACCAAGTGATACTATTCTAATTAATTATGTTGTTCTATAGCACTGTAGTTTATGGTATATAACATTTTCTCCAAGTAAAATAAGGACATTTTAGAAAGGACCACAATGTTTACATGAATATAAAACCACCCAATTTTGTAACGCAAAAAAGACCTTGATAATTTAAAGTTTTTTTTTTTTTTTTTAACTAGGAAAAGTAGGGGGAAGAAAAGGGTGAGGAAAGGTTTCCACTGGGTATAGGAAGCAGGAAAGGAGTTATTACTAGAACTCCTCCAATAGGTTCTGGCTTCTTTTGAGCCCGTACAACACAAAATTGATAAAAATCAAGGCAAGAGATGAGATTTAGAGAAAAGAAGGGAGAAGAAGAAAAGTGAAAATGGAAAAAAAAATGCAAACAAAGCTTTTATACATAGAGAAATAAGGGAGCTTGAGGGAGGAATGGGATAAAATAAAGTTTATAAAATATAAAATAAAAATAATATAAATGATTCTTAATGAGAATAGAAAGACAAGAGTTAGAAAAGCTGGGTCTGGGGCCTGACCAATGCTGCTCTGGGCAGCAGGATAAAGGCACTATGAGCTAGCCACTACTTATTGGGTTCATAGAGAGTATCAGATAACCCGGAGGGTGCTGATAAACCTAAACTGACAAAGATCTTACAATTGGAGGAAGCATCATATGTCTTGGACAGTGGTGGTCATCCTATGACAGGATCTTATGCTGAGGAAGAGTTTAAATTGATTAGGACAGTGAGATGAGCAAAATGTTCTTACAGCAGTAGGTGGGAGGAGGTAAACTGTTAAGGAATTTGTTTCTTCCCAAGTGAAATCATTCTCTTTTTTTTGTATTACTATTTGGTTCTTAAAGAACCAGGATGTCTTCAGCTTATGTAATCTTGCCCTTCAGTGTCACAGGATCATGGAGCTATTGAGACCTCAGATAGCCCTAAGTAAAATTTAATTGTGAGATGACTTTTCTAAAATATTATGTGGAATAGCACCTGATGAGTGGGTTCTAAGTTATATACTTAGAGAAGTAAACTCTGGTGTTCTGTTGTAAAGTAGAATGACTGCAGATCACAACATAGCACTGGTTTAAGAAGGATTTTGAATTTATTCACCAGAAATGGTAAATGTTTGAAGAGACAGGCATGATTACCCTGATTTAAACATTACATGATGTATACATGTATCAAACGTTGCATAATAATGCAAAAAATATGTAGTTTTATGTGATGATTAAAAATAGTTATTTTTACATGTGTAGATTTATTGAAAGTTTTCTATTTATTACTGTATTAACTTTTAATTACTCTAGATAGAAGTTATCAGAAGTTAACTCATACTGGTAGTTGACAGATGACAAAAAGACATAAAAGTTAAGTTATTCTATTATGAATTTGCTTAAAATAAAAGTCACTTTTGTGGTCTGAATTATATTATATTTGAGAAACAGTCTTCAGTTTGATCGATCTGATGATTTGAATCTGAATTAAATAAATGTTTAATTCTCTTTTTTAGAAAGTTTCACATGCTGGCTGACACCTACTACTTTCTGTAATAATAATGATGACTCTGCATTAGGAAAATAATGATTGACCTAAGGAAACTGTGTAATTTTTGAGACTGCAGTATTAAATCAAATTATCATTACTCTGCCAAAATGGAAAAAGAGGTGGGAGAGTTAAAAAAAATGAGTAATTCCAGATGTTGTGGCTCATGCCTGTAATCCCAGCACTCAGGAAGCAGAGGCAGGAGGATTGCTGAGTTCAAGGCTTGCCTAAACTACACAGTGAGCTCAGAGCCAGCCTGAACTACAAAGCAAGACCCTTTCTCAAAAAAAAAAAAAAATGAATAAGAAGTAAAGGAGAAGCAGAAATCAAAACATCATAACATTAGCCCCAGAATGCTTCTTGAATGTTCCATGGAATGCATTTTATCTCATTCAATCTTAGGAGTATATACTTTGCTGTCACTTTACATTAGATTATATAGTTTGGCACATGGATTAACTTTGAGCATTAGAGGCTTTAAAGTTCCTAAATAACAACTCACCACAATGGGGTAATATTGTCTTATGAGTAATCTTAACATTTCTTTCAATGTATTTCATACATTGAAGTCCATTAAAGAATTTAAAGCAGGGAAAAATCAAGTAGATCATCTCTGTACAGTAGTAAGTGCTGACAACAAAGATATTTATTTTTCAAAGGTTAATAAATTTATTTATAATTTAAAACCCACTAAAATACTTCCTTATTGTCCCCTGACATCCACAAAATGTTTCACTCCTCAAATATATCCAAATTGCTGACATGTCTCTTTAACATTGTAACTAGGCATGGTGCCTACAGGAGCAAAGTGTGTCAGAGCTGGATACCACACCCAATGAGACAGTCAGGTTTGCCAAAAGAAAACAACAAACTGTTCAACCTCAGAAACACAAATGCACCTTTTTATTTAATTCCAAACCTGTGTGTAATTTGGCATAAAGTGAATCTTTTTTTTAATTGAATTCTTTATTGGTACAATTTATATACATCTCAAAATCACATATAACATTGGGAAATTTGTACCAGTATATGCCGCAAATTAATAGAGATACAGACATTTTGTGACAACAGTCATTCCCCACTTCTATTGTAGTCAGAATGCACCTCAGCAAGGTTTGAGAAAACATTTCCAGGTTTTTTTCCAAGAGGAACAGATTTCTCTCTATACTCGTTCTTGGGAAAAACATACTTGCACTTATTCTGATCGGTTTTGCATTTGAAAGGGGTAAAGACGGGTCTATTATGTCCCTCTTTGAAAAATCCTAATTCTCTTTTTTATTTCGTATTTTAAAGAATGCAGCGCTTTATTTCCAGAGCTGCTCTCTAAACAAATCCAAATCATTGCCTTTTGGAATTTAAACATCTTTTATGTTTCTGGGAAATATGCAAATGAAGGGATCGGTAGGTTTGTGTTACTACAAAGGTGAAATAAAGTCACCAGCTATGAAAATACAAGATAAAATGAACAACAAAGGAAGATAGTGGCAGAGTGACAGAGAGAAGCCGAAGGAGATTGTGGTTATTTATCGTGGCAGAGAGGACAGACATACGAATGGTGGATAGAATGCTAAAAATGTGTGCGAGAGAAAGGATCCTAATAGAATGTGAGTTTTAAAAAACCTGTTCCGACAGCGAGGATTGGATTCTGAAGTACTGTCCTGAGGGAAATAGTAGAAAATCCATTACTCAGAACATGTGTACTAGGACAGGACCCAGCCCTGGAAACTGTTGTAGATGGTGATTCTCTGCCATCTCTCTGGGGAGTAACAGCGGGACTTTCAGAGCTCTATTATTTCTGTCATTATTTTGGAGTATTTCTCAAAAACTTGACTATTTCTGAGCCACTGTGCCTGGACAACATGAAACCGATAGACGTTTCTTCTAGAGAAAGGAAGAGGGGGTAGTCCATAACCTGAATTTGTCAGTTGAATTTGTTAGTTACCTGAATTGTCGGAGTTGTTAGGCTCGGGAAAGTGTATCACGAGGATGGGTGGGCTGCACAGCCATGACCTGAGTCGTGGCTCTGACTCAGCAGGCCTCTAGCATTCCAAGCTTACCCTCCTAGACCTGGAGGAGGTTGTCTGCTTCTGGTGGCTTTTTCAATTGGATGACGTTGCCTTCTTATCAAATATGAGAAAATAAAAACTAGCAACCAATTTCCTTTTTATTCATATTCCTGTTAGGTTAATAGGGCTTACGTGTCTCTTGCATGATTTACTACAATATCATGGAACTGAGCATTTGTAGCCACCTTCTGTTAGGGTTTTTTTTTCTATTTAAAATTTCTTTTTGAGGTATTTATGCTATTAGCTTTTACCTGAAGCCCCTATTCTTATTTATGTACTACGATGTAGAACGCAGGAATTGTGCAACAAGAATTCTAGTGTGGTTTTCCTGGGCCAGGTTAGGAACAGAAAGAATAGTGTGAGTGACAGTATGACATCTTGCAAGTGTCTTCATTACTCTGAGCCAGCTTTATTGATTTTTTTTTTTTGAGACAGGGTCTCACTTTGTAGTTCAGGCAGGCCCTGAGCTCACTATGTAGCCCAGGCAAGCCTCGAACTCAGCAATCCTCCTGTCTCTGCCTCCCGAGTGCTGGGATTACAGGCGTGAGCCACCATGCCCAGCAGCTTTATTAATTTTGAAATGGCTTTAGTGACCCCCTAGAGGGTTTCTGAAAAGATTATGTAAATAAATATATAGCACCATAATTAGTACTTAGTAGGATTTCAACTGATCTAGAAATTTGCCGTCAGAGTGTAATCGTGGCATTTATTTTTTTGCATTTTTAAACTATGGGTAGTTTTCTCTCTGCTCCTCAGTTTTGTTCACCTGAAAAATGAAAAATGAGGAAAATAGAACCAGGAAGATGAGCAGAAGTCAAATTGTCTATACTTTTGGTGCCAATACAAATGAATACAATTTTGAGGGATAAATTGTCTATCTCCTGCTACTTTATTTTACTGTTAGGTATCTCATTAGAGTTTTTGTTTGCATGACTATACTAGAAGTGAAGAAAAAGGTGTTGAATTTGGTAATAATCTGCAAACCTAGCCGAACTCTGCTATACTTTTATGGCAAAGCATTTCCTGTAATCTCTGTTCAATGAAAATATTTTAATACAAGCTTCTTGCAGAACAGGCAGAACCTATGCCTAGGAAGAGAGGTATTCAGTAACCACTTGTTAGGATCCCCACTTGGTGAAAAACGGTAGCCACTGGCATTCAGGAAGAATATGAATAACTGGATGAATGATAGTGATGCCTTCTGTCTTTATAATGACTTTATGGAGTAGATAACATTGTCCTGATATTTTAAATAGAAACTTCCAGAGGTTTAGTCATCCATACAAAATGAGATGAGTCTGTTTCTCTGTCTTTTATATACGCATCATTCTGCTGTCGTGGAGAAGGAAAAATGAGGGAAGGGGGGGATGCAGGAAAGAAAAAAGATTCTAGCGTCCTGGAAGACTAGGATAGGTAAGACAGGAAGTTACAACAGATAAAGGTATGGAAGATTGAAGTTGGCAAGCATAGAGTTGCTCTTCAGTTTTTGTTTCACTTTAGGAAAGCACTGCATCTTAAAACTTTTTTGTGAATGGAAAATAAATGTAGTTCAAATAGTGCTTAATATGAACCTGGATGTTGTAATTCGAAGAAGTGATGCAGGCTGAAAATTCCAAACTTATTGATTGCATTTAAATAAATTTAAAAATGAATGTCATAGTCACAACCATTTACCCAGTGCTCAGGCTGTCCCAGAAACATGGTCCCATTATGTCAATGTGTTCTCTACTCCTTTCTAAAAATAATTATATTTCTGCTTTGGTGGGTCAGCTAACCGAGATGAAAAGAAACTGACCAATTTTCCCAAGATTCCTCAAGTAGTAAGCTGAAATTTGAATTTCATTCCAGTAAGCTATAAATTCCTTTTGCATTTTATTATAATGTGCTCTCAAACAGGGCAAGGTGTTGAGCAAAGACCCTTAAAATAAAACTCAAGGAGTACCACAGTAATATTACTGTAAATTAAAATCATGTGGTCTTGGCCTACAGGGCTTAATTGTCACCTAGGTTTTCAATGTGTGGTCTGAAGCATACTTGGGGAAGGTGTATAGATGTGTGTGACAGGAGAGAGGAGGGTGGAGGTGGGGAAGAAAAACAAAAGGCTTCTCTTTTAGACTAGACTATCGTGCACTGTTGGTGTTAATTTTAAGGGGAGCTGGCCAGTGGCCCATGCTGCGAAGCATTCTAAATGAATTGTGGTGAATTTTTGAAGTTACAGTTTCTATTTTGTAATTGTGGGCATTTTATTCAGAAGTGCATCATGCATCTAAGCTCTCACATTTTAAATTAAATTTCCTTATTACTTTTTAAGTAGCCTGTCATGGATTATTGAGTATTTACTGTATGTTTATACTGTAACTCTCTGAAATGACATACAGTAATTGCTTTAGCTACTGCATCTGATGTCTAATTACTACAAATGTGTGTAAAGAAGTAATTAAATGGAAAAAATAAACTTTTCTCTGCTAACTTTTTATTACAGATGGGGCAGAAGATGTTAATTCTTTTTCTAATTTTCAGGAAAAAACAAATTTATGTGCAGAGTGATAAACAAGCCCCAGGGTAAATGTGACCTAAAATGTGCCTTAGTCACAAGTTCCAGCTGAGTTTTACTGGAAATATCAGAAGAGCCTTGAACCTCAGTAAGAGCTATGCGCTCAAGTTTTTCCCTTATAGAGCCTAAAGTCAAGCCAGGGCACTCTTTGCACAAGGATGTTTCTAGTCCATATTACATTTCTAATCCAGAAGGCAATCAAAACATTTTGCTCAAAGCCGGGTGTGGTGGCTCACGCCTGTAATCGCAGCACTCGGGAGGCAGAGGCAGGAGGATTGCTGAGTTCAAGGCTTGCCTGGGCTACATAGTGAGCTCAGGGCCAGCCTGAACTACAAAGTGAGACCCTGTCTCCAAAACAAAACAAAACAAAACAAAAAACATTTTGCTCATCTCAAGACATTCTGTATAAAACAACCCCTAAAATTTTCTGGTCTAGATGATCAGGAAAAGAAAATACTCTATATAATTGTCACCTAAAACAACAACAAATAAAAACTGGCAACATTTTTTAATAAATAACTTAATTGGATTTATCAAAATCCTATTGTTTTTTTTAATGAGTGGTAAACCATAGCATTTATTCATGGGTTATGCAGATTAAGAGGACGATTATGACAGAAACTAATTACACACCCATCCCTGGAATAAGGGTGATATGGATAAAGTTCGGTCTTCTTATTAAAAGCCTCAGAAATATATTGGTCAGGCAATACCAAATAGCATCACATAAGTACTCTTTTCTACTCGAAAAGAATCACAGCTGTATGGGCTTAAAGCAAGATCTGAAATTAAGGATTGCATTATTCCTCATATCCTTCCAGGGGCAGGTGAACACAGAGGGGCCTTTTCAACCACTGAAATAATAATAAAGACAGACACCAAGAGCCCATTGCAATCTTGCTGTTATGCAGGTTAAGTTGATCCAATCTGCCACTGACCTTTTGAGATGCCAATTGAAAAAAACACACAAATGGCCCTCAGCTGAGAAGCAACTCAGCAAGAGTTCCAGACAACCTGTGGTCATTCCTTTGAGCCAGAAGTTTGAAAAAAAGACCATGTCTGTATTCCGCTTTGCATAAATGGTGTGTTCACCCCTAGCATTCACGATGGAAGTTTGCTCCTTGGTGTAAACTAGACTCCAGTATTGATCCATCTCTTAGGTGCGACAATAATGTTCTGGTCTTGGTCCCAGGCTGGCAAATCTGACCCTGAGGAAAATCAAGTCTCAATTTATTGGTCCGTTAATATGAAGTTGGCATTTTGTTTCCACTATAAGGGGGTAAAACTCATACAAAATATCAAGAAGAACTGGAAAAAGAGAAGGAGGGAAATACTTCAGATTCTTCTGGTGTGGCAGTCTGATCTTAATATTGTAATAGTGCTTGTGGCAAGATATTGAATGTATGAACATTTAGAACAGCTTATAGATTTCTTGTAACTCTATCTTCAATTCTCTGAAAGGTACATTCTATTGAAAGCACATTCTTGGAAGTTCTAGGGCTTTCTGGAATGGTTTTTAAAATTCACTTTAAAAGATTAATTTTTAATATTATTTTTAAGTTTAAAACTTACAGCTTTTAAAGATTAATTTGTTTACTTACTGATCTGTTAGTGTATTTACTTTTGTTCAATTAAAATATTTTTATGGGCCAAATTCTACACATCTTTCCTTTAAGAAATGAGCATGCTTCTCCAAAGACATTTGATCCAAAAAATTATCTGTGTAAGGGGGATTTTCTGGACAACTTGGATAGACAGATTTTTCCACATTTACCTCATTTTATGCTTTTAATGCTTTTAATGATTTAATGTAAAGTATAATTTAACAGTTTCTGAGTCAAAAGGGACTCGACAACGTTAGGAGAGTAGTCAGTAGTGTAGCTTCTTGCTGTTTATTACTTGTTGGAAAACAAATACTGAACTTAAAAGTCCTAAAGTGGCAATTCAATGCATTTATCTTCATCTCAAGGAAAATATTATTAGGTAAATGATAATATAATAATAACTAACACATGTGTCATACTTTTTGTATTCTTTTTTGTGTGTTTATCTTGGTTTTGAGGTAGGGTCTTGCTATATAGCCCAGGCTGGTCTTCAGCTCACTATGGAACCTAAAAACTGGCCTCAAACTCTTGGCGATCCTCCTGCCCCAGCCTCTGAGTGCTGGGATTACAGGCATGTGCCACCATGCCTGCCTCTTTGTACTCCTCTTGACATATATTTGAGTTAAGCATTATTATTGCTATTTTATAGATGGATGACATGAAACACCGAATGAGTAAATGGTTTACACAGGGTCATACACTAGTAGCAAATGATAACAGTGCAACCTGAAAGCAAACAGATAAACTACACTGTCTGGGTGTATGCCCACTGTCCCATTAGCTCTGATAATCTGACGCTCTGAGTCTGACTTTCTAGAAGGAGCACCAAAAGAAACACTATCTGGGGTTGGTAAGGTGCTGGCTACAGATACAAATGAGGTGAAGAGATGGGGGAGGGGACTGCTTTCCCTGTTCCCTCCTCTGACTATCACTTCATTTAACAAATCCACCCAGATTTATCTTAAAACCAAACATTATTCATGTAAAATGGAATCGAACTTCTACCATTAGAGATTAATTTCTGTATAGCAAGATATGAAATGAGGAAAGTGTTAGTCATTTCAATTTAGGATAAATTGGTTGTGAATTATTTTGATCGACATTAGCCAACATTATTGAGCACGGACTATGCTAGGATCTGTGTGTTTGTGTGTGTGTGTGTGTGTGTGTGTGTGTGTGTATGTCAGAGTTTGCACATTCCATAGGCAACACATACATGAAGAAATTATGTGTTTACAATCAAAGCTGTTAAGGATTACAAGATCTCCCAAGAATCTAATTCATAAGTGCATATTACTAGAGAGAAAACATGTCCAAAATATTAGCAGTGTGTTATATAACTTGAATAGGCAGGCGAATCATATTTGCTCAGACATGATGGGAGTAGAGATAAAAGGGTGGGCTTCATGGAGAAGAGGATATCTAGCTCTGAAAGCTGGATTTGGAGGAGTTGTGTGGCAATATTATCAGAAATTAGTAGTTCTGGGAACAGAGGTAACCCTTTACATGATTGCATTCTTTCTGTGTCTGTCTCACGTTCTTGTTCTCATAGTGGTTTAATTTTTTTTTCAGTGTGAGTCAGTCAGGGGTTATTCATTGGCTTAACAGTATTGGTTATATGCTCAGAAATTGGGATGAAAGTCTGCAGCACCAGCCTCCAAAACGGCATGCAGAGCTGATCCCCATCAAGGCCACAGTGAACTCGGGTCTGTCTAGGGAGCTCTTTCCCACTATTACAAAGAAATGGGGCAAATTTGAAAACATTAAGGAAACGGGCAAATCTGAGGTGCATGTCTCCACTTTGTCTGTGACCAGAGAATCAAGAAACACCTCTCAGATGTGTTGGATTTAGGGCCATGTCTTGCCATGCACAATCTACCTAAGTCAGTAAGGCTTTCTTGAACATTATCTTTTTTTATATATAATTATATTATGAAAACATGTTCCATGATGGTTGAAACTATTCTCTCAGTTACAGAACCTAGTCACCTAGAAACTTCCTTATGTCTGAGAGGATGTGTGGGTGTTTGTGTTTTAACTTTTAGTGTCTGTAGTATAAGAAAAGTAATTAAAAGCAGACTGGAATAGATGTTAAGCAAACCAGCCTACTCTATTTCTCATTAAGAAGTAAAGATGCCTACATAAAACATTAAAATATTTTAAAAAGGGGCTAGCTTTGCAGAATATCTTGGATACAGCTGGGTTGGAACAAACTAAAAAGTAGAAATGTCAGGACCACTACAGATATTACAAACTGATCTTTGTACATTTCTCTCTGAGCCCTATTAAGCACCACAAAATACTTTTCAACCAGCCTTCCAAAAAACTGCTCCAATCAGACTTGACACAATAAGAATAATTCTGGTTAGCATTTCTGGCCATGGACATGGGACACACAAGCCAGATGTAGTCAAATAAAGCACAGAAAAATCGTAAGCTTTGGACAAACTAAAAGCCAAGGCATGTCTTCTCACAGTTTGGCTTGAGGCCCACACCAGAAAGAAGAGTTTTGTTTGAATCACAAAAATCGTTCATACGTTCCTTAACAAAAATACTATTTCTCACAACTTGCATAGGATTTTATACAGCAGAGAAAAAGTGGCATGATGACCCAGATAGAGAGCGTGCATCTCACTCAGCTACGCCTGCATAATTGCTGGCAGGGAGTTGCATTCCCGCAGTGAGAACTCGTCAGCCAGGCTGGCGGCCTCCCAGGACAACGCGAGCGCACTCCATTGAGTTTGTGGAGAAAGCCAGAGAGCTGGGGCTGGGAGACATTTTCAGGCTGCTTTCATTTGAGTTACAAGAGGAGCGATGTGTGGACCATGTGGATAATTGTTTGTTTGCTTTTTGTCACATTTGGAATCAGTGTAAATAAACTCAATCTGTAGAAGTGAAAGCAAAAGCCCAAAGCACCTGGAGTGTTTTGATGCAACTCAAGAAGCTGAAAGCTTGTTGGCAGGTAAAAGGGGGAAAATGACAAATGCCACGCTGGCGGGGCGAGGGAGCAGAGAGAATGGTCAGTCCCTGGCGATGCACGCTTTTGTAGTTTGTTGGAAAGACAATGAGGACCCTTTCAGACTCGGTCCCTGGAATTAGAAGGGCAAGATGTCATTAGGAGTGTCATTTAAGTGCTCTATGTGACATTCACAATATCTACTTTATAAAAATAAGTTGACATTTTTAATTTGTTCAAGTTGAAGTGCATGTGTAGACATAGAATGGAAATTCATGGTGAAATCAATAAAAAACAAGTCCACTTGTCAGAAAATAACACAGCTTGTCTATGTCCTACTCTCTTGTGCAGGAGGGGCCAAGTTCAAGATCAGTGGAGTGACTGGTGAGGCGTCTTACCTTACAATGCCATCACAATGGCATTTGCTGAGCTGTGTTATGTAAGACTGGAAAAATGAAATAAAGTGAGAACAACTCGTCCCCCATTCCTAACAGGAAGGCGGAAGGGAAGAGTTTACATGAGCCCCTTCTCTCTCTCTCTCACTTATGAGGAAATGTCCCTCTGATCTTGCCTCTCTTGGGACTCTTTGGATCTACCTAGCTTGAGGATTTGGTAAGACTAAAAATTATGTTAAGCTTCTCTCTGTGTTTTGTGGCCTTCCATTTCGTTAATCTTTATCCTCTCCATAAAAAGGACTTGCCCCTTGTTCCTTCCTCCTTGGAGATAAAGTGCCCTCTGACTCCCTGCCCTCCCTTACCACCCATAAAATATGCTATTTTCTGGAAATAATCAAATATCCTTTTATTATAACTTACACTAAATTGTTAATGCCATTATTTCTTCTAGAGAATTCTGTAGTTACAGTAACTATGGTTCTAAAGAGTTTTAACTGTTATAATCTTAGTATTATAAATACTATTTTCCCTCTTTCCATGAAAGAGCAAATACTCCATAACTCTGAGACTGCATAAAAGGTAAGTTATAGATACTGTCTTCTGGGGCCTCCTAGTTTCATGGGAGGAGAAGGAATGGTGAGTTTCTCACAGTACAGTGTGGAACTTTCACAGTCTCGGTTGATTTGGGCACAAAGAGAGTGTAGACAAGGAACATGCTTTGTGCAGAAGCATCTTTGAATATAGGATATGTGGACTAGATGTAGTTAGAGTGATAAAGAAGGGAAGGATGTTCTGCAGAAAGGACAAAGATGGTTGCTATAAACTTTGAGTATTTCAATTCAGCTACAACCCTGGGCTCCTGTGGAGGCTCAGGGTGGGGGAGGTGCTTTAGGTTTCAAATATGGGCTGGGTTAGGAGGCAGACATCATGTTGATGAGATGCCATGGAATGATTTAAAGAGATGGACTGATGAATATA
Organism: Thryonomys swinderianus; assembly: GCA_004025085.1. Lineage (NCBI taxonomy): Eukaryota > Metazoa > Chordata > Mammalia > Rodentia > Thryonomyidae > Thryonomys > Thryonomys swinderianus. Next base: position 8,088 of record PVIC010008002.1, on the reverse strand, counting down.
GTTTATTTCACTCTCTTCATGAGAAGTCTCATTCTGAAATTCCAAACAATTGCATACAGGCATAAAGACATAGCTCTTTTTATAGAATAACTGATGTCACTAGACCCAAGAGAAAGGCTAAAGGAAACACTGAAAATCATCTTGGGAAACTTCTTCAAGAAATCTGACTACCTTATGTAGATTTTTAAACTTGTTAGATATGAAGGAAGTAAGATTTCTTAGAGGAATTTTTTTAAGTTTTTATATGAGACCAAGATAAAAGGGATATTCATGAAGAATATCTGTATACCTATCTCTGGATTAAAAAAATGTCTATGTTTTGTTAGCTTTTTTTGTCAACCCTTTTCTCACTTTACTTGGTAACACTATCTACCTTAAAGCAATTTGCTCTCGGGAAACATAAACATCTAGTCATCTCTCTTTTAATGATGCAAAGATTGATCCATGGTTCAAATAGCTGTTGCCCGTGCCCTCTGTTGACAAGCTCCAGATAGCACTAACATTTTGTTGGTACTTAGAAACACTAATCTTCTCTTTCTACCATTTTTTCTACAATTGTTAACTGAGAGTCTCACAGGCCGGTATGTGTCTGTCATCTAGGGTTATTTCAATTAGCACAGTCACACCTCAGGTAAACCTCATTGACTACGATACTGCCACTGTGCAAAGCTAGGGTTATTTCATTACTTTGAAAAATTCACAGAAAGTGGTTAGGAAAAATGTACTGTTTCTTTTAATTACCAAGATTTTTTTAGAAAAGTGATTGATTCATTAGCCATGCTCAGATGTAAATTGGTGAAAGTTGTGTTAAGATGGTTTGTGGCCTATAATTACTCCATAATTCCCTCTCTCTCTCTCTCTCTCTGAATGCATTGTGAATGCATGGATATTGTACGTTCAATATGTTTCACTTGTAGTCAGTCTTTTAATGCTTCCATTGAAAGCCATTTTCCACCTGGTTCCTGTACACCTTAAACATACGTTCTTGGTGTTTGAAATCTTTTTGCTTTTATACCGCTTGTGATTTCCCAGGCTCATTTTCTAAGTTCCCTGTCTTAGTGTGGTTTCATTCATTTTTTTCCCCTAAGAAGTCCCTGTCCCACCTATTGGCTGGGGTATTTTGAGACCTTTTTGGCATGGGAGCTGTTTTTTTCTTTGAAATGCTTTATACTTCCCATAAGCAAACTTAAAAATCATTACTAGCTTTTAGTTTAGCATTGGTGTGTGTGTGTTTTCCATATTACATAACAATAACTTGTTATTTTCAGTAGTCAACCCTTTCACTATTGTTTCATTTAATAGAATATATCTGATATAATTCCATTATCTATCCATATAGCTGTTCGCCACTTGTTTTTACAGCTTCTTGTTATTCTTTTCTGTGGGTAGAGACCATAATATATTAAGTCATATTTCTCTGTGGATATTTGGTATTATTTTTCTCTTTTGCTTTCCCTATTCATGTCATACTCAATAACCATATATATATATATTTTTTTCTTCTAGTGGAATTTTGAGTAAGAGCCACAGAGAGAGGATAGTGGAGCCCAGTAGCATTTGCATATAAAATTTACTAGATATTTGCAAAGTCCCTTCCTTGGGAATTATGACATTTTGTACCCTTGCATTAAGATATGAGCAAGCATGTTCCCAGCTACAATTTCAACACCATTATGTGTTGTCATCTGACTCGAAATTTTAAGACCTAATGGGTCAGAGTTGGTGCCTAGGGGAAGATTTAATTAAGTGTTTTTTTTCTTTTATTAGGAATGACTTTGAGCATGTTTTTAATATGCTAAGGAGCAAATTGTCTTGAAAAATAACTATCCGTGAGTGTTAGGAAAAATGAAAATTAATGGATAAGATGAGAGTAGTGCATTTGAGAGTATCATATCTTTTCTCTTTTTTTTTTGAGACAGGGTCTTGCTTTGTAGTTCAGGCTGGTCCTGAGCTCACTATGTAGCCCAGGCAAGCCTGGAACTCAGCAATCCTCCTGTCTCTGCCTCCTGAGCACTGGGATGACAGGCTGGAGCCACCACGCCCGGCTATCTTTTCACTTTTACTGGACACCACCCCCCAGTCATTTAAATAGGATAAAGGAAGAAATAAGAGATTTTTTTTTTTTGAGACAGGGTCTCGCTTTGTAGTTCAGGCTGGCTCTGAGCTCACTATGTAGTCCAGGCAAGCCTCGAACTCAGCAATCCTCCTGTCTCTGCCTCCCGAGTGCTGGGATTACAGGGGTGAGCCACCATGCCCAGCAATTTTTGCTTCCAAATGGACTTTTCCTTATTAGCCAACAATTGAAGTCTACTAAAGCTCTGTAGGTTTCTTAAAGAAAAAGATCCCCTCTATGAAAACACCCCAAATCTCCTTTTTCTTATTCTCATTTATTCTTGCTTTCATACAGTCATAAAATTAAAAGCAGAATACATTCTTTAAATACTTCTAGCATAATATCAGTACTGTACACCAGGGTGGTGATCAGATCTTTGTCCTCATGATCAGTTTCTCATCTTTTTTTTTTTTTTTTACTGCTTTCCCCTCCTCCTCCTGTTTCAATTAGCACAAATAATCTAGTCTGATTAGTGTTGCTTGAAGGAAACAAGAAATAGGAAAAATACATTTACTTCTTTACTGAAGTGGTAATATTTCCCATTCATAGTCTTTTGCAAACCTCACTATTAAAAGTGCCATTCCTACCATATTTAAAAGCCAGGGTGTGCTTGCAATGTTATATTTATCACATCATATAATTTACCCTTCATTCAAGAGGAGTGGGTCAGTGAAATCTACTTATTGCCTTCAGTGCATTGATTATCTTATGCTATTAAATGTCAGGACTAATGAAGAGCATCTCACCTTCTTTTAGTTTTATGAATGTAATAAATACTGTGTTACTTGGGTGAACTGCAGAACCACATATTTGGATGTCGTCATTGCAATCTAGGAAATTATTATCTAGTTTATTATTATTATCTAGTTTAGAGAGGGAAGTGTTTCGAGCCCAGACTGGCAGTGCGGTGCCTAAAATGACAGCTATTCCCCATGCTGCTGAGTTAACAGCAGCCAATGTAAAGCAGTATAAGGGACTACCGACTAGGTAATGCAGGCCAAGGAGGAAACTTCCCACATTTCAAATGCAGCTTTCGGGCTTCATTCCTCCGTGTGAGTCTTGGTTCCTCCTCTGCTCACAGATAGCAAGAAACACTTTGTAGTGTTCTATGAGGCATAAATAAGAGGAGCTTATGAATGCCTTGCAGGAAAAGCTTAGTAAGTGCTGGCCATACCTATTAAATTGGCTTGAGATGCTAAAAAAAAAAAATAGGAGGAGAAAGCTGAGAAAAATTGTTGAACTCAGTTATTAGCAAGTCCCAAGTGACTTCCAAGTGGCAGTTTCCGCCGACTGGGAAGGCAGGGAAGGCAAAGTGCGTTGGGTTAAGGGGGTAAATAGGCAACACTTACTATAGAGAAATCAATAGAAGTAGAAATCAATAGAGTCAAAGAAGTGCATCCATTTGAGGTATGGGAGAGTGAAAATCAAATAAAAAAGTAAAATGATAAAATAAATTTTCTCGGGGAAGAAAGAATAATACTGGAAAGCAGAATTCATTTGACAGCATGAGAAAGCGTGCAGGTTTGGGTAAGTCTGAGCGTGCTTGAGGTTCATGCCATGAAAACCTTGAGTGAAAAGGGAAAGAGACCCCCTTCTTCACAGAGCAACACACCACCCAATTTATATCAAACCAAATCAAGTGTGTTTTCTTACTAGACAGAGCAGTTTCTCATTATATCTAAAGCTAAAGACCACAGAGAATGGTGTGTTCCAGAGTAGAGGTTGTACCAAGCTGTGACATTAGTGAATTAAGTCACAGGAACTTAAAAAGTATTTAGCTGCCATTTGAGCAAATGGTTTTAAGTACAGATCAGGCACCATATGGTCTGCCTCGGGGAATGTAACTGGCATCGGTGTGCTCACTGAGAATATCCTAGGGAAGATCTCAAGATGCCAAGTGTCAAGTACGACTGTTGATGGCAATGTAGACATACCTAAGAAAGGGGAAAGTCATCTGCTCTGTTTTGGGCTTCAATACCTAAATTGACCTAGAATGTAGTATCTCATGTTTACACAAACATTTTTTTGTTTTTCCAAGTTTAAGAAGCTTGGGTTATAATATGTTAATGTCGACGTCCCACTTTCAAAGCAATTATAAAATGCATTAGCAAGCAGAGGCCCACTCTTTCAGGCTATTGTGGTGAGTTATAAAAAAATCTATCCTAGCAATTGCATTAAGCCATGTAATCTGTTCAGAGAAGCAAGGAAAACACAATAAACACGAACAATATCTGCAGGCTCATGATTACAGTAACCTCACGAGGGAGTCATAGTAGTCCTGTATTGGTGAACCTGTGAGGTCCTTGGAATCACATCCTATATATATAACCCGTTTACCACTAAGGGGATTTTGTTAACTTCTCAGGTTCTCATTTTCTTCCCATCTGTGAGGGAAATCATAATTCACAGCATTTCAGACTCTGAGATAGAGAGGATGAGAGTGAGGTTCGTAGCACATTACTTCTGAAGAACTACTATGGGCCACTACTATTATTATTCCAACCACCTGATTTACCTGTTGCTATATTTAGATCTCAGCTCAGTATGAAGATATAGTTTCAGCTGGGCACAATGAAAGCCAGTTTTGAAAATTGCCTTCAAGTGAGCTCTCATTGAGGAGAGGCAGCTGTTCTATAGCAAGTGCAAGTCCCTTCCCTTTCTGGCTTAGGAAGGGGTGATTATTCCCTCAGCTGAGCACTCTGCATCCTGGGTAGAGTGGCTGGCTTACATACTTTATGGATGTGTTTGCTTTTATTATATATCTACATAGAGCTATATACATGTGAGATATAGATATATAGATACACAGATCTATATAGATGCACATACATGGATAAAATATATATGAGTATGTAAATCCATGTATTTAAACCAGGCTTTAAAGGGACATTATATCATGGAACTGCACCTCAGAACAAAGAGAACTTTATATCTCCCCTTTATTCACTTACTGGAGTTGTGCGATCAGGGAATGGGCCTGGGAATTCTCATGTGGGGCAAAGTGTTTTTCTCTTTCTCTTATCTGAACCTATGTGTTTAATCTAACCTCTGTTTAGTAGAAAATACCCATCTTGAGTACCTTGGCCAGTAAAAACAAACAAGACTGGAAACACCTAGGAACCAGACTAATAAATTCAGAATATTTTTTGCATTATTTCTTCTGTAAATCAAAATCACATTTCAGTTACTATGGGCAGGTTTAACTACTGAAAGATTTTTGAAAATCAACAGGTGTGAAACAAAATTTAATCTTTCTTGTAAGCCTCTTTTCAACAATGCCTGAATTTCTAAATGCTGTCCCTTATGTTTAATCATAGCCAAACCCTTAAATGTTTCTTTGATTTCCTAAAATGACTCTGCTGAATATCCCTGTCTCCCTGTAGATCTTTCCCTTAGAAAAATCACCTGCTAAACGGCATTCCTGTGGAGACACACTGTCAAGCAAAGAACAAAAAATAGTGAACAAGAGAGGCATTTTTACCGGTACAACCCCAGAAGCAAAATTTTATCTCAAAGTCTATAATTCAAATAAGCAAATTAGATTTGCATGTCTTTTGAATGGGTTTAGATCGCTCTGGATCATTTCAAGCAAAACTTAGATTAGTAGGGTGGTTTAATGTAGATTTATAAAAGAAAATATGTTTAAGGAATTTCAAGTTTGAAAGACATGAACATCTACAGACCTTTCTTTAAGTGAAAAAAACAAAACACTGTCCTTCTATCACAGTGATATAGTACATTATGAAAGTGTATAGCCTAATTCACATTTGCCTTTTTTTCTGTCTTTTAGTTCCTCAAACTCATTTCTAGTAGAAGACAAGCCAGTCAATAAGCAAATGATCATGTGATCAAACGTTCTAATGTTTTTAATTAGAATAAGGTTGAGAGTTTACGTGTCAACTGGAAAAGGGAAATAATCAGTAATAATTGTTATATTTTTCTAGTACCGCTTTTCTCTCCAAACTTAAGATTCCTAGAAGCTACCTCTTCTTTTTTTAAAACTCCTGCCTTCTCTATATTCCTTTGAGCTCTGCCCTTCTGTGAAAGATCCCAATTGTTGCATCAGTTTCCCCTCTCTGGGCATCACAATTTGAATTCATGTCTTTAGCAGTGACAGATTAGCCTATTAATCCATTGTACCTCCTTGGCTCTCTGCCCAGTTCTGTACATTCAGAATGATTCACAGTACTGAAATTTTCTGCATTATTCAGCATTGGCAATCCATCATTTGAGAAAATTATATATTTAATCTCCCATCAGTCCAAATGTGTTTAGATAATGAAGCTTCTCCAAAGCATTAGTCGTTTAAAAACTATGTTAGAGAAAACTGCATAATTCACAAAGTCATAATGAAAACATGTTATGAAGACAGGAGACGTCTTTCTCCTGAAAAAAATTTTAAGAGCCAGAGAAAGAAATAAAATGTTAATTAATTTACTTCATTTTAAAAGTGTAGGAAAACAACAAACCGAAATGAAGAAAATAAAGACTTGAAGGGGAATTTTTAACTTTATTCTTTCTTGATCCTTCGGCAAGTATCTGTTTACACTGAAACATTAATTACCTAAAGGGATATTTTTGTGTTGCGTCAAAAACCAGAAAATATGCCAAACTAAAGACAATGATTGGTTTAGAGAAGATGAGCTGAAAGATCCAAGTTCCGTATGGTGCCTCTTGAGAAAGTTTGTCACATCTGTAGTTTTCTTTTCCAACAGTTTTCCCAGGAAGCATTCCCAGTAATTACATTTTTAGATACCCTGAACATTAACAGTCTTTTATGTTTTACGTTTACACTTTTATGTATTATGTTGAGTGATCAGACATTCGTTTGCCCAGAATGTTCTTGTTTAAATCTCTGATCCCAGAAGTCTATGTACTTATTGCTCCTTTTCATCCTCACAGTTATTCTGTTAGATATAATATACAATAATATATACAGGTTCTAACTTTTAAAAACGAAATTGTCCTCCTTTTGCTTTGGAGTATAGAAACAGAAAGAAAGAAAGACCCATGTACAACCAAAGTAGATTTGTTGCTTGAATGAAATGAGTCTGTATGGACAACAGAAGCTTATAAGGATAAACAGTATAGGGAGCGAGATTTTATAATGCTATTTTAATAGTTCATTCGGAAATTCTTAATGGAGACATAATGTTTTAATTCCTTAGCCATTATTAAGATAACAAGTAATTAGTAATGAAAATCAAGGTTGAATTATGCACTAAAATCAAACGCTTCATTTAATGGTCTCTTTCTCTTTCAACTACTGATTAGGCATTTGTATCACCCACAAGTGACATCAAGCTCTACTTGAATATTAATAATACATAAAATAATACCTCGTGTAGGCAAACCTGTTAAAATAGCCTTCCTTGTACCGAGCAGAAATGTAGCCCCTGTAACTTTCAGTTATTACGCAATTTCTGTATTACCTCTTTCTACATAACAATCTTTAGAAGTTTGGAGCATTAACTCAAAGCCTTCAATAATTATTCTTTCTGATTAAACGTCTCTTTAATGATGCTTTCTTTCTTTGTTTCCCATCATGTTTTACTTTAGGACCCTTGGAAAAGATTCAGTTTGTTAATGCTGCATTGGAATGATAAATTAGAAGCATTTATAGCTAAATGGATGCACATTGAGGCCAGATTCTTAAGTGAAATTAAATGGGATACATGTGTAAATACCATATCATTTCTCAAGTATGAGAAGTTGAAAGTGTAAATGACCTCCAAAATGTACAATAGGTATTGTGAAATAGGAATAAAATTTTCAAAGGAGAAGGGAGAAGGGAGGGGGCAGGGAAAAGCAGAGGGGATACAAAAAAATTGAACATAAACTAGAAAAAGTGGAAACAAAGTTTATGTATATGGGAGGAAAGTGCTGGAGGGAGGGCAAGGGAATGGGAAAAAATAAGAATCAAGATATGTACAGGTACAAATCGCACTTCTAGTTAAACTTTTTTTTTTTTTTTT
>PVIC010008001.1:24618-49466 GCA_004025085.1 Thryonomys swinderianus | reverse complement strand
AAAAAAAAAAAAAAAAAAAAAAAAAAGATTAATTTCTATTCAAAATAGCTGCAGTAAGTTTCATCACTCAATATTACCAAGAGAATTGTTCAATCCAGTATGACTTATAGAGTTGCAAATGATTTGGATTTCATCACAAATAGCAGTTTGGTTTTATACTACAGTTGATATACTAGCTTACTGATATATTGGTTAAGTAACTTTCTACAAGCCTCACCAGACATTATTATGTTGTTTCTATTAGAAAATGCATTTTACAAATAATTAAGTGACTCAAAGATAATTGCTGAATTGAATCATGTGAAATTGCTGATATTCAACCAATTTTGACCTACAGAAGTGGCAGTTTCATGTGGTTCAACCTAAACCTGTTTTAAGTCCATTCCACTATTGTTGAGATTGCCTGTATATTGGTTTATTAATTTAATGTTTAATAGATAAAATATACTGCAAGTTGCAATCTTCCATCTTAAGGCTATTAGGTGTAATTGTCCCATATAAACAGTAAATAAATCACAGCATTATGAATAGAGTTTGGAATATTAGGACTTTCCCAGTTCAACTCATTTTTTTCCCAACTAATAAGAGATGAAGTAGACTTGAATGCTCTGGGATTGTGATTTTTTGAACTCACCTTAGAATGAAAATGCAGATTTACTTCGTCTTTAGTAAATTCAAAATTAAGCAGACCGTTTTGAAAATAAACTCTGAACAGTAGTAGCTGACGTTTATTGAGACTGTGTTGTATGTTGGCTACTATGCTAAGCCTACAATTGCTTTATGAGGAAAGAACTATTATTATCCCTGTTTTCATAGGAGTAAATTGAAGCTTAACTTGTCCAAGGCTACACAGATACCAAGTTGTAGAGTTGGAATTAGAATCAACTTTACACTAACTACTTACTGTTCACCTCAAGTACATTTTCTTACAGCTGTGAGGCACTCATGCCGAAGGCTACGATTCAATTCTGCTATGATTCACTACAATTATCATTAGTTAAATCAGACACATTCAGGCATGAAACATACTGTATTATTATGAGAGATGATTATGAGACAGGGGACCAAATATGAAAATGAATCTTTCATCCTTTTTTGAAGGAAAACATTTATTGGTACATTTTAGATATACATCATGATAACATTCTTCATAGGGAATTCATACCTGTACATGACATATCTTCCTCCTTTTTCTTCCCACAAAAGTCATATTTTATTTAGACACATCATTGTATGACAATTTAGTCATTGAAGATAGGCAAGTACAACTCATGTATACCATTAGTTGCAATTTTTAAATTTTTTGCGTGCAGTTCATACATGTTATGCAGATGAATTCAAACAACCAGAATTTGAAGAGAAAAAAATTGATTAGGTTCCATTGTTATGTGATGTTCCAAAAATGAAATACTTAGCATAAAAGTATTCATATTTCCTTAAAGAATATTGAGTACTATAGGGCAGGTAATCAACTTTTTATTTAATGAAAATGAATCTTTAGATATCAAATTTTGTAGGAGTCTGGGAAAGGGAGAGATTAATTTTGTACTTTATTATTACTAACTCTCCCAAGGGCATTGACATAGGTGGTACCTTGGTACAGGATGCTCAGCACTCTCGAAGAAACCAGAAGTACAGCATCTGTAAAAAGGGTGGCAGTCACAGGTAAAACATGAAGTGTATGAGAGAGGAGTGAACTCTAGGGTCATTCTGGGAAGGCACTGTTAGTATGTGAGCAAAGTTAGAAATTTGTAGTGGGGCTCTCTGAACCCTAGAAATTTATAGACAAATGTGACCTAATGGTCTATCCATGGCATATTCAGAACAGGAAAGATTTAATTCAGAGATGAACCAAAATTTCATGCCTACCTGTTAGGAATAATAATAGTATAAGAACTTTACCAGAGGAGAGGAGGATAGACACATGGTTGAGCCACAATGAGTTTATGCGGAAGGTAGACCATCCTCGGAAAGGTAGCTTTTTCTGGTGTCTGTGACTGACTAGGATCAACCTTTAACTTCTATGCTTATTTTTACAGATGGCATTGCTGAATTTCTTCTTCCCTAATGAAAAGTCATACTCTGAAGAGGAAAGCAAGCGAGTCTACCGCAACAAAAGAAGCAAAAGCAGTGAAGGAGCAGACGGTCAGTCTACTCGGGTGCTCTACCACTTGAGTCACCTTTGAATAAAATTACCCTTTATTGCCAAGTGTAGTGGCCTATGCTTATAATTCTCCCTATTCAAGGGGCTGAGTCAGGAGGGTCACAAGTTGGAGGCCAGCCTGAGCAACAAAGACCATGTCTTAAAAAGAAAAATGATTAAGGGTGGACTAGTATTATAACTCAGTGGTAGAGCATGCTCATAGAATGCATGCATTCCTAGGTTCAATCCCCATAACTGCAAAAGAAAAACACTCTTAATCATCCTATGTACTGACTACGTCTCCAAGGTCACGGAAGATTTCTCTATCCCAACCTATCTATCAATCCTTTGACACAAACAAACTATGCAATAATCCTCTCTCCTCCAATTCCAGTCACCTTCATTCTTTTCTTAATATGTCTAAGAGCTGTGGTAGCCTTTGTATCATCCTCCAGAGGACCTACTTTGTCCTGAGGATATCCCACGTCCCTTGGGGCTACAAAGAGGATTTGGTTTTATTTTCAGAATTGACAGTGTATTGTCACTTACACGATGGGTTAATGTTGATGATAATCATATCAATGTTGATACCTCGTACTATGTCCGAAACTAGATCTAGTTTCTAAGTTCATTGAGGGTAAGAACTCCTTTATCTCTGTATAAACCCAGTATGTGTCCAAATACTCAGCTGATTGTTGGAATATAAGTTGACCATGTTGGATGATTCTTCAGTTAGCCATCAGTAGTAACCATCCCTATTATGGGTATAAGAACTTTGAATCAAGCAGGAGTGCATTTTGTGTGTCATAAAAATTGTTGAGCTAGCTCCAGTGTTGGGCCTTTGAATCACCCTATTCAGTATTGTTCTGTTGATTCATATAATGCTACTATTCTGACACAGGGGTTTTAGCATGTATAACTCTGGGCTGCTGCAAAGGCATCTGGATTCAAAGACAGCACGTGTCTGGGTACATGTGCCAATGGCATGTGTCTGGAGGGGGCTGCAGAGTAATATGACTTTATAAAGATGGAAATGAGATTTTAAACTGTCATGTGTCGACGTACATAAAAGCCAATGATGGAGGCAGTTCTAGAGGTGGGAGCTATTGAAAAGTAGGAGCCAGACACGGTGGCACACACTGGTAGTCCCAGTACTCTGGGCAGATGAGGCAAGAGGACTGTAAGTTTGATCCCAGCCTGAGTAAGTTAACAACTTAAGAATGACCCTGTCTCAAAAAAGAAAATAGGCCTAAGGATTCAATCCCCATTACCATGAAAAAGAAACAGAGAAAGTTGTGTGTGTGTGTGTGTATGTGTGTGTGTGTGTTTGCATGTGTGTGAAAGAGAGATGGAGAGAGGGAGAAGGAGAAGGAGAGAAACATGGCCAGGACTTCATCAGTAGGGCAAGAAGTAAAACTTGATGAAATCTGAGAAACGTAGAGCTCAGGGTAATGGCTGTGTAGCTACAAAGAGAGACAGAATGATGTGACTGGTAGGTTTATAGTCAGTGTGGCTGTGGTTGGCAGGAGCGCCGAGTCTTGGATGGAGAACTGAGCCAGTGCAGCCATTCACTTTAGAAGACATCGTACATATGTTTCTTGAACGTCTTTGGGCTAGGCTGAAGCCAGGAACTGAGAATTACTGACCTTTCTTCTCATCATCATCTCACCCTCTGATGCATATAAGTCTTTTCCAGATTTGACTCTCCCTCTCAGGCTGTTCTCAGTACCAGAAGATCTTCATAACTTGTGACTGCTGAGGAGGAGGTGGGAAGAGAAATGCCATCTTCTGTAGTGGGCATGGTCTTCCTTCCCTGTCAGTGGAAAGCCCAGTGTCTAAGATAAACCTCTTCATTTAGGTACCCAAGTTGTCTCTTTATGAAGACAGTGTCCCCTTCTTTGCCAAATAACTTTATCTGGATCTGGCTACTACTATCTCTAACACTAGTATTATTCTATTTTGATAAAAAAGAGGTTTTCTCTCAAGTGAAGCCTAAAGCCTGTCTTTGTAATTTTTACAACTTATCTGCTTATTTCCTATTGTAATTCTCTGTGACAATCACTAGATTCTAAGTCACTTTGTGCCAATGTCATCTTTTTCATGCAGTCCAGGTATTTGTCATTCCTTAGTACAACCTGAAAGAATCTAACAGTGCCTTGAAGTCAGGGGTAGACAATGTCTGAGAGTCCCAGAATATGATACTATTTTCAGCCTTTCACTGTGTAGACTATGAAACCATTTCGTTACATGTGGCAAATGCCCCACTGAGTTAAAGGACATGAGTTAATCTAAGTCTGCCTCTTTCACTTGTACCATTCTTGCTAGTCTGTTGAATGTGTGCTATACCTGTTCAATACGTTCCTCAGCTATTTACTGAGTAAATATAGCAGTTTACATGGTACTGGGATAGAAGTGCCATAAGGACATTTGTGTTTGTTTTGTTCACTTTATATCTCCACTGCTTAGTGAAGGACCTGGTATATTATAGACCTTCACTAAATAGTTCCCATAAGGAACTTTTTAGTACAGAGATAGACAATACACAAGGTTAGTGGTGATGGGTACTGTGAAGTAAAATATAGTGTAGAAAGAGGGTAAGAGAATGGTGGAGTCTGCCGTAAGGTGAAGGAGGATAGTCTGTGCTAAGTGAACCCTTGAGAAGTATCCTAGGTAAAATGAAGACTGGAGCCACATGTATTAGTGAGGGAAGCAAAAAAAGAAAATGGAAAAGCTCTAAAGCAGAAGCATCTTTAGTATGGTCCGAAAAGAACAGTGGGGATGATATAGTAAGCTAGAGGGAGAAGGAATAGAGAAGAGGCCAGAAAGTAAACTCGAAGGTAGAGTCTTGTGGGCCACTGTGAGGAGTCTTGCTTTTCATTTGGCATGCGACAGGAAACTACTAGAAGAGTTTGAGGAGAAAAATGATAGGATGTGGCTTACACTTTAATACACTCTTTCTGACTGCTATATTGAAAACAGGGGCAGGAACAATGAACAGAAGCAGGGAGACTCATTAGGGAGCCAGTAACCCAGGTGACTGATGGTGCTTTAGGCCAGGGTGGAGGCGGTGTGGGTTATTTGTACTAGACAGATTCTGGCAAGTTTGAAGGAACAGCCCTTTGAAAGAATCCTGTCCAGTTGAAATCACCCACACTACTACTCTGGCCTAAGCTATCTCCTCACTTGCTGTCTTCCTAATGAGTCTCCAGGCTTCTGTTCTTTGTTCTGGCACTTATTAGGTAAAAGATATGACAGACATAGAAGAGTGAAGAATGACCCTGGGGTTTTGGATTTAAGGAACCAAATGAGTGGAATTGTCATTTGTAACACAGGAAGAACATAGGTCTATCTGAAGGATTACAGAGAAAGAATCATGAATCTAGTTATGCCTGTTAAATTTGAGGTGCCTGTTAGAAAGCCAAGCATGTGTATCTAAGCCTAGACTCTACACACAATCTCAAGACAATTTCCTGGCTGTCTTTTACATAAATCAAGGACTTCTCATTGAAGAAGTGAGCCAGACCTATAAACTGTTTTGACCAGAGTTACAAGGTAGGTATAGGCAAATCCAAGTGGGATAAGTTAAGGCCAAAATAAAAACTGTGTCAAGACAGGAAAAAACAAAACTGTTCAATCATATCAATCTATCAGTCTATAAGACACTTGATAAAGTTGAAAACTGGGCTGACCCATCTTAGATTCACTGTGCAAATTTCAAAGAAAAAGGGATTTTTACCTTTAATAGTTAAGAAATGACTTCAAGAAGAAAACATTATTCAAAGAACAAAAATAGAAACTAGTATAAAAGAGTGCAGGAAAAATCAGTTCTAATTTTCTGCATGATTTTTTTATCTGATTCTATCCTCTGATTTTGTTTCAATTTCCAAACTATTTTATTGTTATTTAACAAGTCTTCTAAGTACTACCAGGAGTGCCAAGGTAAATCATGTTGTGGTTTTATCAAGATGTCCCCAAAAAGCTTCATGAGCCATAGGTCGGGTTTGGGAGGAGATTAGATTGTGGAGCAGGATACCATCAGTGCACCAGCCCTGTGATGGGTTCATAGCTAAATGTTATGTTGGGAGGTGGAGCCTTGTTGAAGGAGGCGAGTGCCCGGGGCTGGCCAGCAAAGCCCCGTCTCCCTCCCTGACTCCTGCCTTAACACACTCTGCTCCCCCACTGCCATGCCTAAAACATTCTTTCCTCCACAGTGCCCTTGTGCCATGCTGATCCACCTTGAAGCCACCCCACTATGGAGTTAAATCTTTACAAACCGTGAACCAAATTAAATCTTTCCTCCTGCAAGTTGTGAGTGTCAGGTATCATGCCCCAGTGACAAGGAAAGTGACTTAAGACAAATAAGAACCCCGAGCTATACAGTTTAGTATACGTACGAGCTGACACACTGTGGGCAACAGGTTGAATGAAACGAAGTAGGGAAGTAAATTGGTCCTGGAATTTTCCCTGAGGCAGGACCAGAGCACTGAAGAAAGCCAAACAACCGTGAAATGAGTGATCAAACAATATTTTTATTTGTTTTTTTTTCCTTCTTTCTTTTTTTCCAGATAGGGTCTCATTATGTAGTCCAGGCTGGCTTCAAACTGGATGTAATCCTCCTGCCTGATGCTCCATAGTGCCAGAATTCCAGGCATGCACCATCAGGGCCAGCAAGATTCTCTATCTAGATTTACCATCTAAAAGCTATAGATATTAAACTTAATGAGCTCCAGAAATCCCTGTGGTAGGAAAAATTAACAGTGACTCACTAACACATAGGAAAAGCAAAGAATGTGATGATATTTACAAGCCTGCATCTAATCACCAAAAATAAATCAAGCTGTAGAATCTTATTTTTCTCATTTCGTTAAAACATTAAACTAGTTGATTAGATCACAGCATAAGCATAGTCTACCTTGCCTTCCCAACAAAGTCAGTTCTTATAGCCATAGTACTTCCAGTCTTTCTGACCCATCATTCAGAAATAAATGATTGGATTCATCTCTGTATCTTTATTCTAACTACTCTAGAAATGAAGGCACTGACTAGCTAGGCAGGAATTCCAAACACAGGGTCAGTTCCCCTCCAATTGGGACTGTGTAATTTCAGCTTATACAAAAGTAAATTTCCTTTTTTGTTGTTGCATATATACCTTAAATCCATGGCTACTATCTTCAACTGACCAGAATTATTCCAAATATATTTTAAGTTTATTTGCACCAATTACACGAGGCCTTATGGTGATTGTTCTGTATGGAAGGCAGGATCGCTTTATGGTGGGTGTTGAGTCACAGTTCCAGAAACCTGTGTCAGGATTTCCCATTGAGGGCCTACTTTGTGCTGGATTTCTGACGTAAGAACAGCTTGATCAGCCTTATCCTCTGCGGTTTTCAGTGAAGTGTAGAATATGTTCAGGAGGTCATGAAGTCTACGATCAGATAACATGAATGAGAAAGTCCCATAGTGGTCTTACATTTCACCAATATTATTATAAGAATGCCTGTTTGCTTCCTGTTGCTTGCATTTTCAGAAGTTAATGAAAGCATTAATATTTTTCCATTACCTCTCAACCCCTGTGTTTCTGTCCTACTAGAGTTACAAAAGTATAGCATTGTATAATAGAAAAGGTACTAGATAGAGGTATCACTTATGGATTCTAGTGCTGATGTCCTTGCTGCTTTACTATCGCTGCAAATTTAGAGAACTCACTTCCTTTTAAGCTTCAGCTTCCTTATCTTTAATGGAAAGATAATTAATCTCAGAAAAGTTTGAATATGTTTGAGAAAGTACTTTAAAAAGTTGTTAAAGGCTATTATTACTATGTTCTCTCTGGAAAATGAACATATAGTATGTTCTCCCAGATATATGTGGTACTTATGTATTAATTGATGGGCAGTCATCATAATTTCTTCAATGAATTTCTTCAGCGAAATTACTTGATTTTGTCCTCACTGATGCTATTAACGCCCACAAGAAGAAGATTGTAAGCCTTAAACTATGGCCACATAATCACAACTTTGACTATGTGTTTATATTTCTCTTTGTTAGTCTCTCACTCTAATTTGTTTTGTTGTTACTGTTGTTGTTTGCAATACCGAGCATTGCACTCAGGACCTTGCCTTTGCCAGGCAGGTGTGGAACCACTGATCTACATACCTGACCCCAGTCTCTCACTCTATCTATCTATGCATATGTGTCCCACTTTGTCAGTATGTCCTGGAAAGTTATCTTCTTTGTAATTCTCTTTTCATCAGAAAAACTGGTATTGGTTTTTTTATTATAAAAGAATAAAGGAGAGAAACACTTAAGATTTAAATATGTCCTTTATCTTATATTTATTAAAATAACAAAGAAATAAGGCATAGCTACCATTCAATGGATATGAATGAACCTGAAACCCTATGTCATCAAAGCACACGTTCTGTCTGTACAGCCATTAACTAGAATGAAGATTTTCCCTCATTCTAATATTGCTCTTGTATTTCTTACTGTTCAGTGAGCCATCACTGTGCTAGCATTAAATGGAGCAGACTGAAATAATTTTGAGGGCTGATGGAGTTTCAAGGGCTGTTCACAAGACAGAATGAAAGCTTTTGAAAGCTCGCCATGTGTGGATCTGAAGAGGATTGTTGATTTCAGATGTAGAATACCCAAGGTTGCCTGCTGGTTGTGGATGCCAATAGCTTAAGTGCCCATGGCAGAGCACTCAGGAGAGTGGCTTTACATCAAACATGACATTAAGTGAGCCAAAATGTCTTGTCCTGCTCATGCCCCAAAATACCCTTTGAAGCTGTATTTCCATTAATGGAGCTAGCCTTGGAGTAAATGATCTCAACAGGCTCTCACCACTGACGTTCAGTTAACCTTCTTCTAATGCCAGCTCCTTTAGAATATCCAGTAAGTCATCACCCTAGACTCTGGTTGGTACAGCTAAGAAACTCCTGTCCTTGGTATCTGATGCCTAAATTGAACTGGGTATAGAAGTTAAATTTTAAGGTACTTAGCAATATCTGTGAGAGATTTCGAATAACAAAAACAAGATATCCTCATTGTGAAAAATATAAGCAACAGCCATGTATGGCTGCACACACTTGTAATATAAGCTACTGCGAGGCTGAGGCAGGAAGATTACTTGAGCTAAACTGGGGCCAGGCTGGGCAACAACATACCAAGACCTGCTGAAACTAAGTAAGTAAGCAAATAAATAAATAGTGCAGAACTGGGTAAAGTAAAATGTACATGTGACACCCTAAGTACAAAAGTGCTATAAAGGTAATACATCTTTAAGAAATCTCTTGTAACTATAAAGGCGTTGCGAGACCCAGTTGTTCAGTTTCTTCTAGCTGTTTGTTTCGCAGTATCAGAGAAAGTAATGAACCCTAAACCAAGATTATAATCCCACTTCTGCCATTAGTAGTTATGCGAGCAATGTGACATAGGCAAGCCTTAATTCTTAAAGTGCAAGATTAGCAATTATTACCGGGCCATAAGATATTTATAATCATCTAAGGCATATTTTCAAAGTATGGATAACCCTAGAAATTCCAATCATTCTACATCCCACTGAGAAAACTTTACTACTATTATAGATTAGAATATATCCTATTCATCAGGTTCATTTGAGTAGAAAAAGATGACTACTAGGATGGATGTTTCTGATATAATTTGCTCCTAACTATTCCTGATTTCTATAATATTATGATAATAGCTGAGCTAGTTTTAACCAATCAGACGATGTCTGAATGATTAAGTACTCCGTTTCAATTTGGATGATCAACTAAGCTTTTCATTAGCATCCATGAGGAGGCTCGGTAAAGATTAAGAGCGTGCAAATGGCTTCAAGAAGTGAAGGCTGGGAATTTTAATCCATTGGCTACGTGGTGAAGTGTCTGCTCCTTTATGTTTAG
Source organism: Thryonomys swinderianus (assembly GCA_004025085.1). Classification (NCBI taxonomy): domain Eukaryota; kingdom Metazoa; phylum Chordata; class Mammalia; order Rodentia; family Thryonomyidae; genus Thryonomys; species Thryonomys swinderianus. The sequence continues at coordinate 39,419 of PVIC010008001.1, read as the reverse complement.
CTCCTCAAAATATCATAGGTAGATGCAGATGTGTAGGTGGAAGCTAGCTACCTGTGGGCTCCTACCCTACTTTAAGTTCTACTCTGCCCTTCAGAGCCTCTTTGACCTGAAAAGTAAGGAAGAAATAACTATCGCTTCCTTTATTTTTTTTCATTCATTCAGTAAATGCTTGTTAAATGCTACCTACTTATTGACCATTGCTCTGGACACTGAGGACTCAGTAATTAGACGCCACCTTCATCAAGCTCATAGTGGATCATTTGAACACAATCTTGTAGTGGTAGATTGGGATAACCCAGGGTTCTGCAGGGCACACTGGCATTTGACCTACACCTGAGAAGTCAGGGAACATCTCCTAATGGGGGGTAACATCTGAGCTATAACATGAAAGATGGCAGTTAATCAAATGAAGATGTGAGGGAAAAATATATCTGTCAGAGAGAATATATATGTCAGTCAGTTTAGCGTAGGAAGGGAGCTCGGCTCATGGAAGAAGGTGAGAGAAATTTTGTCATTAGAGTGTAGAGATCTAAAAGGAAAGTAACAGTAAGTGAGCTGACCAGCAGGGCTCTGGAATCCATTTTATGATGCTCAGAAACTATCCAAAGTCAATGGAGATGCATAAGATCAATGTGAAGAATAGGTTATATGGAACACATCTTCAAATCCTAAGTACATGTAATCCAGTCTAGTGGTTCCACTTCCATTTAGATGTATTCAGACTGGAAAATAATTACCAGCACAGATATTCATGTGCTATAATAGCACAGCATTGGAAATTACTTAAATGACCTTTACTTAGAAACTGATTAATCATAAAAACCTGTAACTGGTAAAGATAGTTGCTTGAGATAAAGCAAGTTTTTTGGGGGGGCCAGAGATTTAGCTCAGTGGTTCTAGTATATGTGCTGCCAAAGCGAGCACTTAGCTCAGTGGTTCTAGTGCCTGCCTTGCAAGCGCAAGACCCTGAGTTCGATCCTGGTAACCACATACAATGCTGGGCGTGGTGACTCATGCCCACCAGCCATCAATACCACATTCCACGGTGCTGGGCGTGGTGACTCACACCTGTAATCCCAGCACTCTGGGAGGCAGAGGCAGGAGGATTGCTGAGTTCAAGGTTTGCCTGGGCCGCATAGTGAGCTCAGGGCCAGCCTGAACTACAAAGCAAGACCCTGTCTCAAAAAAAAATCAAGTTTTTGAGGCTCAGGCTGGAGGGGACTGACTTAATTTCCAAGTTTTCATACCTTTTGGATTATTAAACCTATGCATGTCCTGGCATTTAAAAATAAACAAATATGTTAAAATTCAAAAGTGAGAAAGACAGATGTACACCTCTGTTCATAACAGCTCAGTTTGTGATAGCCCAATCTTGGAAACAACCCAAATGCCCATCAGCTGGAGACTGGATAAAGAAGATGTGTTGTTTTTGTTTTTAAATGGAGTATCATTCTGCCATAAAGAATGACAAGATTGATTCATTTATAACCTGGAGGACACACTAATAAGTGAAATAAATAGAACACAGATAAGCAAATACCAGATCTTTTCTTTGCTATAAGTACTAGAGGTACTTATAAGTGCTAGAGGTAAAGGAGCTCTAGAATGTATGATAGTTTCTGTAATATCCAAAGGAATTTGGTGTGGGAACATAATGAGGGGAAGGAATAAATACGATTTGGAAAAAAATAAAAGAGTATGTATATAGGGAGTGGGTGGGCAGGGATGTGGGTAAAAATGAGAATTGACCTGTGTCACATATTGGTACAAATTCCCCAATGTTTTGTGTGATTGTGAGCTGTGTATATAATGTACCAGTAAAGTTTACTGAATAATGAAAAAAAAATTCAAAAGTGAATAAAATGGGTATGATATGTTACTTTATTCCCCCTTCCTAAACACATTAGCAACAATTTTATAATACAACAGCATTCTATGCCAAAGAAATGGTAGAAAAGCTCAGATATATGTTGCCGGAGATAAAAAATAAATCATTTCAACTGTTTTGAATATTAAACTTTAGTAAAATTAACCATTAGAATACATTTTGTGAATCCAACAAATATGAGAATACTAGTATATAGTCATGTATATTCTTTATAAGGATTTTCATTACAATACTTTTCCAGTGGCAAAAGGATAAATGGTCAAATAAATCTTGATGTAGACATACTGTTAGGTATTATGCAGCTATTAAATGGGAAGAGCTGGAATTCTTTCTATGTGTGGATCTGAAAGAATAGTCATGTTCCATTGGAAGGTTAAACAAAAAGCAAATTTTAGAATAATGCATGTAATATGATTTCCCATTTCCATAAAAATGGAAATATTTTTAGTCTCTAAAAAATGTTAATATATTTTTTAAATAGCTGTGAGAAAGAGAAGTATCAAACAGTGAATACTATTTACCTCTAGTGGAAGTGAGTTGGGTACAAAGGGATATTATGTGGTTATTTCTGTAGTTCAGTATTGTGTGATTCGTTACAATACACATCTGCTGGGGTAACATAAAATGGGGAGAAAAAAGTTCTGGACTTGGCACAATTGAGACAAAGTAGGCAGTCAAGGCTGCTACCACATGACATGAAAGGAATAGTGGTGCCCAAATTAGGGTGTCAGCAATGGAAACAGAGATAGACATTTAGTTAGTAGGTGGAATTAATAGGACCTAGTGATTTGATTTAAAGGATGAAAAAAAGAAGTTAAGGAAGCTAGCCAGTTTTCTGGCAAGGTGCTGTACTATCCACCAAGATGATAATCAGGGGAGAAAGATATGTGGCTTTAGACAGGTTGAGTTTCAGGTACTGTTTGAAAATTCAAGAGGTGAAAAACCTGTAAGCAGTGTGAAATATGTGTCTGAGGCTCAAGAATTACATCTAAGTTGGAACTCTAGATATGGAGATCATTATCTGGGTTAGCACTCTTTCACTTATAAAGGTCAGATAACTGGCCTAACTGGCTTGAGATTTTTCTTAAAGAAAAAGATGGGTGGGATTGTTGGGCTCATTTAACCGCAAAGGCCCCAAAGATGCCAACATAAACATGGCTTAACCTCAGGACTTAAACGATGTCACCCTCACTTTTTCAGCTCTGCTTTCCTTTGTATTGGACCCATTCTTTCGCTAGATGCTCCTATGAAGACGTAAAAATAGCTAATGTCTCAGCTCTAGGTTTACATCTTACCATCTTTTGTTAAGAGTGCCTCATCCATCCCTTGAATTCAATAACAAAGACCTCATTGATAATGTTGAGGAGCACTGCTTTAATACAGTAGATAGGGCAGAAAGGTTTGAGATTAAGCAATATTTGGAAAAGTAGAAAATAGTAAATATAAGTAAAAGGCAGAAGAGAGCCATGTAATAGCCAGAGATTTATTAAGTACATACTGTGTGCAAAATTGTGTTATGCTATATCTAGGGATACCAAAATGAGTATAATATGGTTGCTTAGCTCTTGGAACTCATGATCTTCATAAGAAAATTTTGAAACAATTCACAGAGGTGGTACATCCTAATGTGGAAGAACGACACAATTGCTTCTAGAGTATTGAGGAGGAAGCCACTGAATGGCCAATCAAATAGTTCTGTACATCTCTGAGGAGACATGCTGAATGGCTGGTGCAGATTTGGCACACATGTATGAATGAGGGGTGATATTTGATTTGGGTTTTGGGGAATGAATCATATTTTGATGAAGAGAAGTATAAAGTTTATTTCTAACAGAGAACAGTCAGTCCAAAGACTAACCAATCCAGTAGTTCTGCTGGCTTCTTGCCATGAAAAGTTTGGATTTGGAAAGAACTGGTTGGAGAGAGAAAATGTGACAAGAGTCTAGAACAGCCTGAGGGGGCCACTAAATACAAACTTGGGTCCTTAATAAATGCCATTTTAATCACAAATTGTCTGGCCATCTTCTGCACCTCACTATGCCTCTTCTCTACTCTCTGATACTGAGAAATGAATGCTAGTGAAGCAATTCTTCCTTGCTACTAAATCCAAGATATAACATGTACAATGGTCCTTAATACTGGCAGCAGTATTCCCTGATCTTCTACTTACCTATCTCTGGTGCTTGTAGACCCTTGCTGTCATTTTGAAACAGTAATTCATCCTACTTTCTTTCTTGATCAGGTCCCTCAGCTGACTTTGAAGACATAAATTTCACCATTAAGATACTCACAAATGTAGGGGGAAGTTTCCTTGAAATGGTAGAGTACCAAGGACACTTTGCTGTGGGCTTAGGAATCCTGGTTGCATATTAGCACTGTATCCGATACACATCCCCAGTAGGGAATTAGCACTGTGGTGCCTTAGGTCCATTACTTAGGGTCTGTCCATGCTGAATTCTATATCCTGCAAGCCCAGGGTCTATCCAGGCCTCTGCTGTGCTGCATTGTCTAGATCTATTGTACTTGTAGCAAAATAATTTGTGTGCCTTGCCTACTTCCATAAAATTAGTAGTGTCATCTTTACACATGACATTCAACACAGCATATCTTACATTGTGCCAGAAGAGCAAGAAGATTGACTTAGTACTTTACTATTTTTTTTTTTGAGACAAGGTCTCGCTTTGTAGTTCAGGCTGGCCCTAAGCTCACTATGTAGCCCAGGCAAGCCTCAAACTCAGCAATCTTCCTGCCTCTGCCTCCCGAGTGCTGGGATTACAGGCGTGAGCCACCACACCCAGCACGTTACTATATTTTGATCCTAATCTTTTTAATAATATGATTTCTTTTTTTTTTTTTTGAGACAGGGTCTCGCTTTGTAGTTCAGGCTGGCTCTGAGCTCACTATGTAGTCCAGGCAAGCCTCAAACTCAGCAATCCGCCTGTCTCTGCCTCCCGAGTGCTGGGATTACAGGCGTGAGCCACCATGCCCAGCAATAATATGATTTCTTTAAAAGAAAATGAAGAAAGAATGTGTTTCTCAGGACAGCTCCACAGTATCTCCTGAGAGGATGTTCACTTATCATAAATACAATTTCATTCTCTCCTTAAATTTCAGATATTTTCACCTCTTTACAAAATAATCTATGTTAAAATAGTCAAGCATTGGACCAGAGGATTAGCTCAGTGGTTCTGGTGCCTGCCTCGCAAGCGCAAGGTCCTGAGTTCGATCCCTGGAAACCACATACAATGCTGGGCATGGAAAATCACGCCCACCAGCAATCAGTACCACATACCACAGTGCCAGGCATGGTGGCTCACACCTGTCATCTCAGCACTCAGGAGGCAGAGACAGGAGGATTGCTGAGTTCAAAGCTTGCCTACGCTACATAGTGAGCTCAGAGCCAGCCCGAACTACAAAGCGAGACCCTGTCTCAAAAAAAAAAAAGATTAAAAAAATAGTCAAGCATTAAAGATTGAAAGGCATGCTTCTGAGAGTGGAATTTTGTATTTCAAGTCACATGATTAAATCTGTATTGTTCAAAAGAAAAAATTATCATGAGTCATAAAGATGTTGGCTTTTGTTTTACTTTTTTATTATTATTATTTGAGACAGAGTCTTGCTTTGTAGTTCAGGCTGTCCCTGAGCTCACTATGTAGCCCAGGCAAGCCTCGAACTCAGCACTACTCCTGCTTCTGCCTCCTGAGTGCTGGGATTACAGGCAAGAGCCACCACACCTGGCCTTGTGGTGTATGGTACTGAATGCTGGTGGACATGATTCACCATGCTGGGTATTGTTGTATGTGGTTACTAGGGATTGAACCAGGGACCTTGAACTTGCTAGGCAGGCACTGAAACCACTGAGCTAAATTTCCGGCCCTGTTGTACATTATTTTAACCAGTCATCTCTGAAGGTCTTTAAAAATGTAAGTTTATATTGAAATCTATTTAAACAAAGAAGATATATCTGTGGTATAAATTTTTATCTCAAACCTTGTTTCCAAATTCCAGTTTAGCATTTTGAATCTAATCTGATCTCTCCACCTCTTAGCATACTACACACAATCTAGAAACTATCAAAGACAAGGCTCAAATTTAGCATAGTAAACATTCCAGTGCATTGATAAAATACACTTACAAGAAAGAAAAAAAATCAGCTGATGTCAAGAAACCTTTAGCCAGGCAAGGTCAGTAGTGTAGACCTGTTGTCCTAGCACTTGGGAGCCTGAGTCAGGAGATTCCACATTCTGTTTGTGTTTTTTTTTTTTTTTGGTGGTACCAGGGATTGAACTTGGGTACTTGTGCTTCCAAGGTAGGCACAGTGCCTCTTGAACTAAATCCCCAGCCCAAGATTCCACATTCTGGACCAGCTTGGACTACAATGAGTTCAACTCCAGCCTAGGCTACTTAGTGAGTCCCTGTCCAAAAGGAAATAAACAATTCTTTCTCAGTTTCTTTTTCAGGCAACCTGGGTTAAACAAAGAACGTGGAATTTAAAACCATACAGACCAATTTCAAAGCCTAACTTTAGTAATTTTACTTTTGAATCTTTGATCAAGTCACATAACCTCTTTTAGTTTAAATTTTGTCATTTAAGCCTGGGATTTAGCTCAAGTGGTACTCTACCTATCTTGGAAGCACAAAAGCCTGAGTTTGATCCCCAGTACCAAATAAATAAATTTTATCATTTTATTGAGAAAATAGTGACATTTCCTTTATCAATTCATATATTTTCTTTTGAGAAATGTCTATTTAATTAATTGTTCATTTTTATTGGTGGATTTTTATTTTGTTTTATTTTTTGGTACTAGGGATCAAACTCAGGATTTTGTGCTTGCCAAGTAGGCATGGCATCATGGAGGTACCCCCTGCATTGTCCATTTTTAGTTAGGTTATATAGTTTTTTTGTTGTTGAGATTTTGGAGTGACATATTCTGTATATCAATCTCTTTTTTCTTAGCCATATTATAGTTGACAAATTGAAAAAAGTAGCTATTATGCTTTGTTTACAAGATTGTGATGATCAAAAGAAATAATACATGCTTCTGGTACTTTTTGTGCCCATCAACTGGAGACCGGATAAGGAAGATGTAGGGTTTTTTAAAAAATGAAATGGAGTATTATTCAGCCATAAAGAATGATAAATTTGAGTCATTTATACTCAAATGGTTGTACCTTGAATACATACTCATAAGTGAAATAAATAGGTTACAAGTGTGAAAATACCGTATCTTTTCTCTAGTATGAGAAACTGAAGATGTAAAAGAGTTCTAAAATGTATTATAGATAATATGAAATAGAAAATATTCAAAGGGAAAAGAGGGGTTGGAGTAAGTAAAGAAGAGAAAGAAAAACTTTGATGGTAAAAAAAGGAAACAAAGCTCATATATATATATATATATATATATGGGGCAGGGGTTGTAGGGTGGGCAGGGGAATGGGAAAAATGAGAATTAAGTTGTATCATATACTGGTACAAATTCTCAAAGTTGAGTGTGATCATGATGTGTATATAAAATGTACCAATAAAATCAATTAAATAAATAATACATGCTAAAATGGAAAAATCAGGAGTGTTAGTCAAGATGAAGGTAGTGCATTTACAAATTTGGGTTAAACATTTCACTTTTCCTCCACCAGTTAACTAAAACTTGGATATCACAAACTACTACTGCTACTAATAGTTTTTATATCTGATTCTTCCCATAATGCAGAAAGTTACAGAATAAGAGTTTTGAAAATAAAATATAATTATTTTCAACATGCTCAACTATTTCCACATCTTTTACTTCACATCTACAAGCATCTCAAACACAGCCTCAGCTCCTAAAAGAAGAGAAGATTGTCCTATGATATAGGGATAGATTTTCAGTCCACTGAAGTCTTTCTCTCAACCTAATAACAAAGGAGTAGCCCCACCTCATTAGCCTTATTGCATGTGACACATTAAGTGTATTCTACTTACTGATGTGAAGTGCTTAGCTATCTGACAAGCAATTAGAATGGCAAAAAAGGGTCTGCTAGATGTGAGAAAACTGATAATTTGTGCATTTAATAGTGTGATGAATACCAAAATTCTAAAGCCAGCATAAGTTGAAAAGTGATGTCATTTGGGATCGTTGGTACAAGGCCGTGATGACAAATCTTTTAGATCTTTCCATGACACAAACAGCCCACTGCAGCACATGTGCCATAGGTTTGCCTCCACTGGCAAATTTCCCTCTATATTTTGTTAAGTATTTAGTATTTTGACAGATTTCTGTCAGATTTCAAAATTTGCTGTGTGTGGAGTAAGCTTTAGTTATCAAGAAAACTCATTTCTGTGGAACCTTTTATAAGATGTGAGGTACAGGAAGTGTTAAAATATGTATAGATATACTAGGTGAGCAATGTACAGCACTGTAATTAGAAACCTGAGATGTTAGTATTCAAGCCAACTCTCCTGGAAGCCATCTTGAAGATTATGTAATGATTCTAAAAAACATTTGAATTGATTTTTTTGTTTGTTTTTGAGGCAGGGTCTCACTTTGTAGTTCAGGCTGGCCCTGAGCTCACTATGTAGCCCCAGCAAGTATTGAACTCAGCAATCCTCCTGCCTCTGCCTCCCTAGTTGAATTGATTTTTACACTATCAGATAATTACCAAATATGCCAAGTGAAAAATAACTCAAGACAAAATTTTAAAATTACTAAGGCCAGATTTATATCCGAATTTTAGATGATCTTAAGAATATCATTTGGGAATATAAATTGTAGTGAAAATTGTACATGTAAATCCTAAAGGTTGGATTAAATGTGATTTAGGTCGGAGAGTTCCCCAACTTTCTGTCCGTCTAGCTCATACCTAGTCTGTCTCCATGTCATTTCACAGATCACTCTAAGGATCAAATGAAATAAAGTCTGTGTAAGTGTTACACAAGCTATGAAGTGGTGTGTAAACTTCTCATAGAAGTTGAATACATAACAATGGTTTATAATAGGTAATTGGTTGGAGAGTTTCAAAGAAATAAGGGACGATAAGAAAACCAAAAGTCTAGTTATACTAATATAATCTGACATTGCCATGGGTGGCGAGAATAGCAGCAGAGAAAGTGGTCTCACCTTTTTTATAAGATCCTGCTGGTTTCTGCTTGATGCTTTTACTGATGCTGGTCTATCCCACACCCATTTGCCTTCTTACTCTATTTTGTTTTCTAAAAATGTTTATTCTTTGATTACTACATAATATTTGTATATTTTTATGGTGGGTAATGTGATTTTTTAGTATATGTGCTGCCGAAGCGAGCACAGGTAATGTGATTTTTTTCTCTTCTTTCTTTTTTTGCAACAGGGTCTCATTATGTAGTTCAGGCTAGACTCAGAGTCACTATGTAGCCCAAGCTGGCCTCAAACTCATGGCAATCCTCCTGCCTCAGCCTCCTGAGTCCTGGGGTACAGTTGTGTGCCACCATGCCCAGCTCAGTGTGATATTTTGATTCATGTATTCATTGGACAATGATCAACTTAGGGTAATTAGCATATCCATCATCATAAACTATTATCATTTCTTTATAGTGAGTACAAATCCTCTCCTATTTTGCAATGTGCAGTGCATTATCATTAATTATATTTCCTCTGCTGTACTACAGTATACCAGAATTTATTTTTCCCAAGTATAATTTTGTACCTGTTGAGCAACCTCTCTTTATCACCCCTTCCCCTTATTCTCTCCAATCTCTAGTAACCATTATTTTAGACTCAACTTCTGATAGTAACTATTTTAGATTCGACATATGAATGATATCAGGTGGCTTACGTTCTTATTCTAATCCTAATTTCTTTTTCCAGTATCCAACTCTAGGGTTCATTGCCTTTAAGAGGCCCTTATGAACTGCTATCCAGCTAGTTCATCTTCTTAGTTTACATTCTTCCACGTGCATATTTAAGATATTTACATTGTCTAGGTCTTTTTCATGTACTTCTCTCATCCTCCTCTCTGCAACATAAGAACATGAGAGGTTGGGTATTCTTACTGACTCAGCATGGCACCTGGCATAAGGCAAATAGTCAAGGAGTTTTTCACACTGAAAGAAAACATTATAGGACCATGCTAAAGCATGCTTCCCTTAATAAAAAGGAAATATTTAAAACATCATAAGAGCTGGACAGTAACCAATGCCTATGAAGCCACAAGGAGTTGCACATGATGGCAAGTGGTAACTCATAGAGAGATTGAGGGAAGAATTTATTGTAGATGTTCGTTCCTGAGGTAGTAACCTTTAGTCCCTTTCCAGTTCCATTATATCATAGTACACAATGGCTTCTCCTACAAGCAGCTATACAACTATATGTAGTGTTCCACTTTTCACATTTAAGCCCAAAGGAAGAAATAAAAAATTTCATCATAATTTATTATCACATATTTATTCCCTTCCTTCTTCCAGTGTCATTATTTCTCTCATCGCTGAGCTATGTCGTGCTCTTGGCCTTTCCCGGCATTACACACAGTTTGGAGAGCAGTCACACGTGGGCCACCCTCCCCAGGCTCTCTGAGACTCTGTTTGTGTTTCTGCTGCACTGACTAGACCCAGGCCCTTTTCGCACTGCTCAAGAAAGCCTATCAGAATGCAAATGAGCGTGGTGCTGTTATAAAAATAGCAATACATCTGTTCCAGTTTCCATTCAAGTAAATCATTATTGATCTTCATCACTTTGTTAGTAACAAAATATTTACAAGACATTTGAAAAATGAGCTGTGAATCACTGGAGCAGTAAAACAACTTTGGTTTCACATTTAGGGACCTGGGTTCGAACTGTATATTTACACTTACTTGCCGTGAAACTTTGAACATGCTTATCAATCTCTCATTCACAGTTCATGTAAAGTAACAATAATGGCAATGTCCACTTGGCTGGGTTACAGTGGGGGTTCAGTACAATGTTACTTAATAAGAAGTTTTCAAAATATAAATCACTAGGAAAATAGCAGCTCTGTATTTCCATGTATACCTCTATATTTATCCTTTCTCTCATTGCCAGATCCTTGTCGTAAGTCTTCTACTACCTACTCTCTGTCATGCTTTTCTGTCATATAAATGCCTCAGCTCTTTTTCTTTCAGAACCATGCTATTGTACAGTGGAGCCTTGACTTATAAACCCAATTCCTTGATGAGGGCTGATTTTAACTTAAGTGGATCAATTGAAAGCTCAGGCTTTTCTACATAGCCTTGAAAGTTTCTTTCCTGAATATAGGCAGATCTCAGAGTCCTTAGGGAGACACTGGTCCAGGGCTTCTCGATTAACCCCACACACAGGAAAAGATGTTGTAATGTTCCTCCCAGAACACTTCAAGGTTTAAATCTGTATCTGAGACCATCTAGAATCACAAGCAGCTGACATTTGTGTTATAACGTAAGACTTTGTTCATAAGTCAATACTAAAATTCTGGCGGTAACCAAAGTTGTTTGTATGTCAGGCCAGTTGTAATTCAATGGTCCACTTTAGGACCCTAATGGGCAAAGATTCATGTATTTCCATTATAAGCAGGTATGCTAAGCTCTAACTACTAGAGGTTTTTCTTTTTGTGACCATAATGATGAACTTTAATGCTGTCTGGGACAGGTAAAATGAAACCCCCTCAGAATTTTCAGCCTTCACCAAATGCCATAAAATATTTTCATATCCACCAAAAGTCAAGCTCCTTGTTTGCCCCCCTGGTACATCTAGTTATATATGCCCAATATAACCTGATAACTAAAGTATAGGGTCCAGTGGAAAAAGATCAACTATCAAGAACAAGACAGAAACGGAGGGTATGGGGAAGACAGAATGTGTATCCTCCAGATGGGCCAATAACTTAATCTAGGATAACAATACATTCTCAAAATTTGCATAGGAACTCTGCCATAAGGTCTGGGTATATCCATTGTTACTGTCCCAACCATTAACTGCACATGTTGTATCCCAATTAAAGGAAAAAGATTGTAAAATTAGGAGCAGTCCTTCACACTATTTCTTATACCTACAAAAGCAGTCCTATCCCTAGCAGTTGTTCATCGTATTGGTTCTAAGTCACATTCAAGCTCTCTTTTGATTATTTACATTGCCTTCTCTATGGTCCATCCCTTAATTGTCTCAGATGGGTAGGAAGTCCCTCTGACCTGAGGTATATAGCTCAGTGGTACAGTCCTTGCTTACCATGTATGAGGCCCTGAGTTTAACAATCAGAATTACAAAGAGAAAGAAAAACCTGTATTGAACTTCTCACAGCAAGGAAGGATGTATTTATTAAATGCATTTATAAAACAAGTTGCCTTGAACAAACCCAATTTAATACTGAGAAACTTAAGCCCCAAAATATTACACATTGCACAATAATATGTATTTAAAATTGTAAAAGCCAAATTGTTTTTAAATATTTTTATGAATACATGTGAATGTAATACAATTATGTAAAAAAGAAAGTCAAAGGAATGATAACCATAAGGTTCAGGATAAAGTTTAAGTGAGAGAGGTAAGGATGTGGAAGTCGAGTTTTTGACCAAGTCTTAGCTTTTGTTTTAGGTGTTTATTATGCTGTTTTTTAAAAACTAGGCAAATATTGGCTACACATAGATCAAAGTGAATTGACATATATAGTACTTGTAAATTGCATATCAGATTTTAAAGACAGTACCCAGAAATGTAAGGTGAAACCTCTCATTAGTGTATATTGTTAGTCTATATTGTTTGGATGTTGAAATTTAAATACTTAAAGATATATCAAGTTAAATAAAATATACTAAAATTAATCTCACCTCATTATTTTCATTTCTAATATAGATAAAAGGAATGTCAAAATTATGTATCTGGCACAATTTTGTGGCATATGTTATATATCTACTGGACAGTGGTGGTACAGGCTCAGCCTCCCTAATCTGAAAATCTTGATTGAAAAATACCACAAAATCTGAAACTTTCTGAGCACCAACATGATGCCACAAAGCTGATTGTTCAATATACTGGAATTATGTTTTATGCACAAAGTCATTTAAAATAGTGTATAAAATTTCCTTTAGCCTATGACTGTAAAATGTATATGAACATAAGTGAATTTTATTTTGCTTACCATCCCAAGGTATATGATTATATATATGCAGATATTCCAAAATCTGAAATAATCTGAAATATGAAACACTTCTATTCTCATGTATTTCGGATAGAGTATTTAACATTTGAAGAATTATATACTATTGCTCCTTGTATGTATACCCAGCTATTTTCAAGTTTATAGCTATTTAGTTTATCTTTTCAGCTTAATAATCCTAATTTGTTTTAGTTTGGGGCTTCAGAAGCCTTAATTGAAAATTTTAATGAATGCAAAAGTAATACATGGTCCTTCTAAAACAAAATTAAGCACTAGAGAAATTTATGATATAACACAGGGAAAACAACACCATTATCTCAGTGCCCAGACATAAGAACTATTAACCGTCAAGTGAATTTTCCAGCTAAATGTGTTTTTAAAGTATTGAAATCTGAGTGTCAAAGTTTTCTCTGTTGTTTCTCAGTTTCTCAGATACCAGAAAAATCACATTAGAACTTGACTCAATATTTATGCCACGCAGAGCACTAAAGCAGTGGTTCCACCTCAGAAGGCAGAATACTCTACTGTTCGGTGGAATTTGGATTTCTTTTTCTGACTTAATCTTCTCCTCCCTCCTCAAAGGAAATGACATTTTGCTTAAGCTTATACTATAAGCTAAAGGAAACTGGAAGTACCGTTTTAGGTACTTCAAATACCCCTTGGGGAAAAAAAAAAAAAACAGAGACCCAATGGGGTACTATAAAACTAGAACTGTGAGTCACTGTTTCAGTGTATTGATCTCCAGCAAAGCACCTGATCATTTTTCCCAGCGGGTATTAAACAGACTCCTGATGGGAATATACCTATTAGAAAAAACAATGTGCATCCATTTCTCTTTTGTCACAGATTTCTTTCTATCCTCAGGAGCGTCTAACACAGGTAGCTATAAGTCTATGTGTATGTGTGTGGAAGGGGGATGGACCCAAAGGTCAAATTTGTATTATGTGCTAGATCTTGAACATTTTCTGTCTGAATTGCCTGAGGTCTATATAAAATCATTAAAAGGCAAATATCTGCTTTTCTGAAGCCTTGGACTAAGTGCCATGGAGATCACAAAAGCTATTTTCTTTTTCAAACTATCAAAAAATGATTCAAAGATTTTGCATACATTTCTTGGAAAAGGCACCAGTTTGACATTCTTCCTTATTTTGCTCTCAATGAAGTGCAGTTTTCCTTGAATATCACATTCTTAGGAAATGCACGATGAATTTGTAAAGTATATTTTATATGATTCTAGTTCATGCACTGGTTGATACCTACAAGAAAAAAAATTTAAAAATACAGACTACTTTCTTGCTGCTATTCTGATTGGAATCCTTTTGTTTGCCTTTCTTTAGGATAATACTGATTTGAGCCAGGCATTCTAAGCAAGGCTTTTTGGAACTCTTGAGTCATCATTCAAAGTCTTCTTATCTACCTTCAAGTTCATTTGCATTCTTCTGACCATCACCCTGTTTATTACTCAATTCCAGTCTGTTTCTCAGTTGGTCACTTATTTGTTTGTCTGTTTCTTCCTCGTGGTAGATTGTCAGTTCCTTGAGGGAATAGATTTAGTTGTTTTTTTTAATTGAATTCTTTATTGGTACAATTTATATACATCTCAAAATCACATAAAACATTGGGAAATTTGTACCAGTATATGCCACAAGTTAATTCTCATTTTTACCCATATCCCTACCCACTCCCCCCTCCTCCCCCCTTATACATGCTCTTTTATTTTCTTTCTGTATCATATTTATTCCTTCCCCTCATCCCATTCCCACACCAAGTTTCCTATAGAAATATTCCACTCTATAAAAGCTGTCCTACTTTC
>PVIC010008001.1:0-24518 GCA_004025085.1 Thryonomys swinderianus | reverse complement strand
TTTTAGGTTTAGTTCTAAACTACGCTCTAGTAATATTTAACAGAATTGTTAATATTTGCCCCTAAACACTTCCTAGGTTTATTTTGTCTTATGTACGCTTTTCATTAAAAGCCGTACCCACCTCTAACAGTCTAAATGTGTTCAGCTATTACAAAAGGATAAATTGGAGTAAGAAAAAATAATCTGTAAGAGTTTTAGATATTAATGGCCCTTGCATGATTTGAGTTTGGCACTACTATGTAATAATGTATACTGTTTATAAAATACTGTGTGATATTATTTATTAAACAAAACAGTAGTTGAGATAGAGGATTTGAATGGAAATACATCTAGGATTCAGCCATTACCTGTGGAATTTAGGTAGCTCAAAATTTAGTCCTTTAAATGAGAATTAAGTAGTGTCATGTACTGGTACAACTTATTGATGTTGGTTGTGATCACAACATGTATTTAAAATGTGTTAATAAAATAGATTTTTAAAAAATAAATAAATATCAAAAAATGTAGTCTTTTAGATAGAAGAGGGAGATGGCCTATCCCCTTCCTGATAACCACAAAAGTATTTACAAGGCCAGCATATCAGGAATATGTGAGATGATAGAGCACCTGCCTAGCATACGTGAGGCCAGTGTTGAGCCCATAGCATGAGGGCTCCAAGGGCTATCCTCCAACACTGACGGAGTGACTGGGCACCACAGGAGACGGCCATGGGCAAGGAGTGGGGTAGAAAACGAGCCCCTCTGAAACTTCACTCAGTCCAGGAAGAAAACACAGGCACAGCGCCTCGCAGTGAGCAGACAGGCTGAGCTGAGTTGCATTCGGAAATCCCTGGGCTTGAAACTCGCACCCTGCTGCTCAGCACAGATCTGAATCTGGAATTCCCTGTTTCCCTGAAAGTAAGAGAGAACTACAAAACAATCGACCTTGAAAACTTGAGATCAAAAATTCCAGTGCCAATCACCTTGCTTTGTCTGCCAGTACAGAGTTCCCGCCAAGATAGAGATGAGTGAGGTATAATCTGCATGACACTGGCTGTCACCATGGTAACCACAGGTGCTTATTTTCCAGTTAGGTCTGATTTTCGGGGAAATGCAGTAATAGGATCTCTTGTCTCGCTTTTTTCTCCTCCTTGCTCCCATTGCTTAGTTTTCAATTTTTTTCTTGTGTTGTTGCATTCGCAGCCTCCTTTATCTTTCATAGTGTAATCCTCGACACATTCCCAGCAGCTTGATCCACCACTGGTAGGATCATGACTACCCCATTGGGTGATTGTACCACTCAGTGGGACCATACCACACCACCCAGTGGTACAGTCATGCAATTACCATTAGTGGTTCAAGACAGCGGGGGACAACAGATGCAAATCAGAGCTGCACAGTAGAAAAAGCATACACATTTCAATACCATCACGAACATGCTAAGTTTTATTAATCTTTAGATTGTTAGCTCTGTTACTAATGTGGAATTCTTTTCTATCACCATTGGAGATACAGTTATCACATTTAGTATATACTTGTTGTATATCAGTATTTGGTTTGTCTCAGTGTTTAAACTGTAGTTGCAAATTTTTCTAAAATTAAAGGTGATCTATGTGCAGAAAACTGAATCTTCGCCCGTCTCTCTCACTACATACTAAACTAAAATAAAAAGGAATTAAAGATCTAAATGTTCCAACACAAACAATCTGCTGGAAAATAAAGTAGGCACAACTGTTGAAGACATGGATAAGGATGAAGAACCCGAACTGCATAAGAAATAATACCAAAAATCAACAAATAAAATCATATCCAATTAAAAACTTCTGCACAAGGGCCGGAGATTTAGCTCAGTGGTTCCGGCGCCTGCCTCCCAAGTGCAAGGTCCTGAGTTCGATCCCGGTGACCACATACAATGCTGGCGTGGACACTCACGCCCACCAGCCATCAATACCACATACCACAGTGCCAGGCGTGGTGGCTCACGCTTGTAATCCCAGCACTCGGGAGGCAGAGACAGGAGGATTGCTGAGTTCAAGGCTTGCCTGAGCTACATAGTGAGCTCAGGGACAGCCTGGACTACAAAGCGAGACCCTGTCTCAAAAAAAAAAAAATTCTGCATAACAAAGGAAAACAAGCAACAAAGTGCAGAGACAATCTACAGAAGGAGAACAAATTTTTGCCAGTTATTATGCACATAGAGGGCTAATGTCTAGAATATATAAGGAACTTGGGCTGGGGATTTAACTCAAGTGGTACTGTGCCTACCTTGAAAGCACAAGGGCCTGAGTTGGATTCCCAGTACAAAAAAAAAAAAAAAAAGAGAGAGATATAGAATATATAAAGAAATAAAAGAAAATTAGTCCCCGCAAAATAAAAAAAAACCAATTCAAAGTAGGCAACTGAAATGAATAGACACTATTCATACTTCAAAAACTGTTATCTTGGGGGCCGGAGGGTTAGCTCAGTGGTTCCGGCGCCTGCCTCACAAGCACAAGGTCCTGAGTTCGATCCCCGGTAACCACATACAATGCTGGGCGTGGACACTGATGCCCACCAGCCATCAATACCACATACCACAGTGCTGGGCATGGTGGCTCACGCCTATAATCCCAGCACTTGAGAGGTAGAGACAGGAGGATTGCTGAGTTCGAGGCTGAGGGCCAGCCTGAACTACAAAGTGAGACCCTGTCTCAAAAAAAAGAAAAAAAACCTGTTTTCTTTGGCCATTAGAAAATTGCAAATTAAAACAATACTGTGATTCCATCTTACTTCAGTAAGAATGGCTACTAACAAAGACTCAAGAGGCAACACAAGCTGGTGATGTTGAGGAGGGGAAAGGAACCCTTTTGTATCGTCAATGGGAATGTAAATGAGTATAACCACTGTAGAAATCAGTATGGATTTGCCAGGCAAGGTGGCTTAGGCCTGTTATCCCAGCACTCAGGAGGCAGAGGCAGGAGGATTGCTGTGAGTTTGAGGCTTGCCTGGGCTACATAGTGAGCTCAGGGCCAGCCTGAACTACAAAGCAAGACTCTGTCTCAAAAAAAAAGAATAAAAGTAGAAATCAATATGGATTTACCTCAAATAATTAGAAATGGAAGTTCCATTTGATCCAGGTGTATCTCCTTTGGGTACCTTCCTGAAAGAGTTAAAAACATATTACAGGGATATATGGATACCCATGTTTATAGCAGCTTAATTTCATAATATCTAAATACTGGAAGTGTCCTATATATCCATCAACAGATGAATGGAAAAAGAAAAGTGGCGTTCCAATACTGTGGAGTATTACTCTGACACAAGAATAATAAACTTGAGTCCTTTTTAGGGAAATGGATCCACTTTGAGACCAAAGTATTAAGTGAAATAAATCAGATACACAAGTTTAAGAGCACATAGTTCCTCTTATACAGAGGTGGAAATTATAAATAAAAAGCAAAATAAAGAATAGATAATAGAAAATGTGGAGATCTTCTTTAAAGGAATGAGGATCAAGAGATGAAAAGAGAGGACAGGGATGAATGAAGAATTAAGATGTTATGTGCATGTACCAACATCCCACAAGGAATGTGATCATTATATACTACAAAAAATAAATAAATAAATAAATAAGAAAGAAGCTCTTCAGATATTAATACATTTGCAGCACTAGTGTTCATTTCCTTCTAGTTTGAAGATGTATCTACAAGGTGCTTTGAGTTTTCTCAACATAGTAAAAAAGATCAGTCTTTACCTACGGATCTATTTTATTTGAAAAATATATTAATTTGTATCTTAAAATTAAAATAATAGTTCATTATAATAACTAAATATAATGATATAAATACTACATATGATATACCCATAGCAAAATTCCAAGTTACCTAAATAATACTTTGCTCACTAATTATGAGAACTTTTATAATCCTTATTATTTTGTTCTTTCTCTCAATTGGCTAAAGATTGCATACATTTATGGGTTACAATATAAACTACATATACATTGTAAAAAGATTCAGTCAACCTAGCCAACATGTCTGCATCTCACCATTGTGCTATATTTTTGTGGTGAGAATGCTAATCTATTTTACTGAATTTCAAGTATATGATCTGTTCTTAACTGTGTGCTATGGCTCAGTTTAAATATCCCCTCAATGCCTCATATGGACTTAGTCGGGGCTTTTTCAAAGTTGGCTGGGTCTGAAGTGTGTGATTAATTCATGATGCAATGGTAAACCATGGAGCACTAGGATTAAGGGAATCAGTGCTGCCAGCTCTAAGTAGTCTAAAGAAGACAAAGGAGGAAGAAGACTGTGAAGATCCTTTTGTTGCTTTTGCTGTCTTCCACCACCTTAAACTATTGCCCCTCTGCGACCCTGCCTTGGAGCCATCCGATCATGAACTGAAACATGAGCAGTCGGCCAAATAATCCTTTCCCCCTTCGAGTGTTGGCTATTTTGTCTCAGCAGTGATAGAAAAGTAGCTAAGGGACATACTCATTTCAGTTTCTTTAGCTATAAAACCGCAAGTATAATTGCTAGTTCATAAGGTAGTTCTACTTTTAGGTTTTTTTAGAGAACCTTCATATTATTTCCCAAAATACTTGTGGTAATTTACGTTCTCACCAATAGTCTACAAGGCTTCCCTCTTTTTCCCACACCTTTGCCGATGCTATTTGTCTTTTTGGTAATAGCAGTTCTCACCGGTGTGAACTTACATCTCCTTGTGGTTTTAATTTGCACTGCCCTGATAACTAGTGATGTTGGACATTTTTTCATGTTTGTGTTGTCCATTTGTATGCCTTCTTTTGAGAAATATTCAGTCAGATATTCTTCCCATTTTTACATGGATTATTTGTTTCCTTTTACTAAGTTGTTTAGAGTTTCATATATATTGTGTCATTAGCCTCTTATGAGATACATGGCTAAAATATTTTCTCCCCATATATGGTTTTTCTCTTCACTATTATATCATAGTTGTGTGAAAGCTTTTTAGTTTGATGCAATCCTGTTTGGCCCTTTTTGCTTTTATTGTCTATGATTTTAGAGTACTCTGTAATAAATTATTTCCCAGAAAGCATATGAGATAAAATTCACATACTATACACTTTACTCATTTGATGTATAAAATTCTGTGGTTTTTAGTATAGTTTCAGAATGTATAACATCTCCAAAATTAACTCTAGAAGCTTTTTTTAAATCTCAAAAAGAAATCATTTCTCTATCACTCCCCCCAATACACACTCTGTGAAACCACTAGTCTACTTTTTATCTTAATACATTTGGGTTTTCTGGGCATTTCAGGTCAATAGACCTACATACTATATTGATCTTTTGTGTCAGTCCTTTCTGTTACCATAATTTTTTCATGGTTCAACCATGTTGTGTTATATAACAATACTTCATTCCTTTCTATATTGATAGCCTATACATAACATAAAACTTACTACTACAATTATTTCTAAGAACACAGTTCAGTGACATTATGTACATTTATAATGTGCAGCCATCACCACTTCTATTTCAAGATTTTTATCCTCTCACAATGAAACTTTCTATCAAACAATAACTTCCCATACTCCCCTCCCCTGGCTTTGTTTTATGCTTTATGACTTTGCCTATTGAAATGTCAGCTCTTTGTTGTTGCAGCAAAATACTTGACATACACAACTTGAAAGAGTCAAGATTTGCTTTGCCTTGTGGTTTCAGAGTTTTCTTTCTCTGACCATCCAGCTCCATTGCTTTTAGGCCTGTGTAAAGTTTTAGTTAACTCCTCATGCTGGAACAAATTACTCAACACTCACAAGTTAAAGAAGAGGTTTATTTTAGCTCACAGATGGTAGAGGTTTCAGTCCATAGTCACCTGGCTCCAAGGCTAGGTGGCATGGTAGAGGGGCATGCCAAAGGGGAAACAGTCCATGGCAGGACAGGCAAGACACAGCAGTAGCAAGCCTCCCTTTCCCTTTTTATTCTATTCAGGCTACAAGTTTGTTGGCTGCTGCCACTGACAGACAGGGTGGGGCTTTTGTCTTCATTGAATCCATTCAGCCACACTCAGAACTATGTTAAAATAATCAGTAGACTAATTCAGTTATCACATACCCATAATCTAGATCATACATCCATGATCCAGCCACTCTCAAAAGTCCTACCTAAGAGCACATGGGGCTTTGGGGAATATTTTAGATATAAACCCTCCCAGGCAGAAATGCCATGTCACAAAGGCTTGGTGTAGGAAAACTCGTTACCCTATGGAGGCCAGAGAGGAAGGGGCCAGGAAGAAGACATAGTTTCCAAGGTCACATTCCTGTGAACTACTCCCTTAAGGTAGGATCACTTTCTAAGTTTCCATTACCTCCTAGTAATGTCATCAAATTATGATCTTATCAGTAGATTAATACACTGATTGACCTAGATACCTCATTATCCAATCACCTTCCAAAATCCCCATCTCTGAACATGTAAGTCTTTTGAGAGATATTTTAAATCTAAACCGTAACACCTATTCTAGGTACTGCATATAAGAATAATTATATAATATCTGTCCCTTTGTGCCTGGTTTATTTCACTTGGTGTATTTTAAAGGTTCATTTAAATTACAGTAGGTGTCAGTACTTCACAGTTTTTCATGGCTGAATACTTCATTTATGAATGGACCTTATTTTATCCATCAGATTATGGATACCTGGGTTATTTTAATTTTCAGCTATGATGAATAATGTTATGAGCATCTATGTACAAGACTTTTATGGAGATATGTTTTAATTTATCATGGGTAAATACCTAGGAGTTAAATTGTTTTGTCAAATATTTACTCTATGTTCAGTCTTTGAAGGAACTGCCACACAGTTTTCTAAAGTAGCCATTCCATTTTACAGTCTCACCAGTAGTGATCAGGGTTCTACTCTCCCTATATCATTACAAACACTTTTACCATCCAGCTTTCCTAGTGGGTGCAAAATGGTATGCCACTGGAGTTTTGATTTACATTTCCCAGATGACTAGTGCTGTCAAGCATCTTTCATATGCTTGCTGGCCATTTATTATATATTCTCTTTAAAGAACTCCATTTAGATCCTTTGTTCTATTTTTTAATTGAATCTTTATTGGTACATTTTATATACAATTCACAATCACACTCAACATTGGGGAATTTGTACCAGTGTATGACACAAGTTAATTCTCATTTTTACCCATATCCCTACCTACCCCGTATTTCCATTTCCCCTACATACATGTGCTTTCTCTTTTCAAATCATATTTGTTCTTTCCCCTCATTACTTTCCCCTACCACATCCCTTTGAATATTTCCTATTTCACAAAATCTATCATACATTCTAGAACTCATTTACATCTACAGGTTCTCATACCAGAGAAAAGATGTGGTATTTACATATCTGTGATCTATTTATTTCACTTATTAGTGTGTCCTCAAGGTGTATCCATTTGCATATGAATGAACAAAACTTGTAATTCTTTATGGCAGAGTAATACTCCGTTTTATTTTAAAAAACGCATCTTCTTTATTCAGTCTCCAGTTGATGGGCATCTGGGTTGTTTCCAAGATTGGGCTATCACAAACTGAGCCACTATGAACATGGGTGTACATATGATTTTACAATATGATTATTTTAATTCCTTTAGTTGTATACTTAGCAGGGGTATAGCAGGGTCAAATGGGACCTCTAATCCTAGTTTTCTGAGGAATCTCCACAGTGATCTCCACAATGGTTGTACAAGTCTACAATCCCACCAACAGTGGAGAAGGGTTCCTTTCTCCCCACAGCTTCACCAGCATTTATTGCTGGTTGATTTTACAATAGCAGCCATTCTTTGTGGAGTGAGATGAAATCTCAGTGTAGTTTTCGTCCACATCTCTGGAATGACCAGTAGATGCAGAAAAAGCATTTGACAAAATCCAACACCCTTTCATGATCAAAACCCTACAGAGAATCGGAATAGATGGACTTTATTTCAATCTAATCCATGCTATTTATGAGAAACCAACAGCCAGCATCATACTAAATGGGCAACAAATGAAACCTTTTACACTACGATCTGGAATGAGACAAGGATGTCCTTTGTCCTTTTTTTTTTGAGACAAGTCTCGCTTTGCAGTTCAGGCTGGCCCTGAGCTCACTATGGAGCTCAGGCAAGCCTCCAACTCAGCAATCCTCCTACCTCTGCCTCCAGAGTGCTGGAATTACAGGTTTGAACCACCAAAGCCTGGCATTTGTGGTATGTGATACTGATTGCCGGTGGGCGTGGCCACCACTCTCAGTATTGTTGTATGTGGTAACTGGGGAACAAACCAGGGACCTTGTGCTTACTAGGCAGGCTCTGGAACCACTGAGCTAAATTTCCGGCTTCTCTGTCCTATTTTTGAGTGGAGTATTTGTCTTTTGATTTTGAAGTTATTTAGATATTCTAGATCTAATTACTTATAAAGTATATGATTTCTATTTTTTCTCATTCTGTGGGTAGTAGTTTTACCTATTAGCATCATTTGTGACATAGTTCAATTTTCTTGAAGCCAAATTTACCCATTTTTATTACTCATATTTCTCTTTTATTGTTTGTTATAATCACTGTGTGTGATTTGATATTTAGTCAAAAGTCACTGTGGCTTTTTGATTTTATGATAATTTCACAGTTCCCAAGTTTCTTTCCCAGTAATAGTCTGGGTTTGCCACCTTAACTTCTCTTTTATTTGACTCCCTGCAGAATTAGATTGTCTAAATTTGAAGACACAGAGTCAGTATTTCCTTTCCCTCACCTTTCTGTAAGGACCATTTCTTCTTGTCTTACAGTTCACAGAGACAGAACGAAATTAAGGTCATGTAGATGTTTAAACATCTAACCAGCTTATATGGGCTCTTTGATAACTGAATTTTACTAACACAGACCTACTATAATATGTATTCTATATCACTTCCCTGATGTTAGCTATTAGATCCTACCCACCTGTGCTTTTGTGAATAGCTTACTTACAGAATACCTCAGCAAAAGGATTTTTCTGAGATGATTACTGTAAGAGATCAAATTTATTCCAGAACAAAATTGTTACACATTTAAATACAAAGCCTTAGGTGACATTTAGGGTTTTTTCAGCCATAAATTATCTATTTTCAATGGTTAAATTATTTCACAAAATCTGTTTAAAATAGCTAATTCATTTATTCTGTACTAAATACACCAAAGGCTATCACAAAGATCCCAAGACACATTTTCAAAATAATTTATGATCTCTTGCATTAGTACTATGTTCTCTGCACTGTGGTAGACGCTCTAATCCTCTCATCATCTCTGCATGTAAAAAAGCTTATTCTCTTTTTACATCCCAACACAGACAACAGCCTTGGAGATATTGAGTAATTTAAGCAGAGGTATAGGTAGACAACAAGGACAAAGATAAAGCCTTCCTTGTCTTATTTTGCACCTCTGGACAAGTGTTCATTTTGCTTTTTGGTACTTGCTTTGCTGATCTCAACCTACCTCTCTTGCATGAACTGTGGACAGATTGGGCTTTCTTTAGAGCTACTTGGTTGGCTGCTTTTCTATCCATAAACATTCTACTGGAGTAATAGGATAGAAGCTCACCTTACTGTTCATTCATAGAAAATTCACAAAGTGAATGTTTGGTGAAAGATGAGAATCTTAGTAAAGACATAGCACGTAAACCTACCCCCAAACTGTTGCATTAGAGATAATCACATTTCTTTATCTCTAGATCACATCTTTTTTTCTTTTTAAGACAGGGTCTCGCTTTGTAGTTCAAGCTGGCCCTGAGCTCACTGTGTAGTCCAGGCAAGCCCTGAACTCAGCAATCCTCCTGCTTCTGCCTCCTGAGTGCTGGGATTACAGGCATGAGCCACCACACCCAGCATCATGAGGTATGATACTGATTGCTGGTGGATGTGAGTCACCACGCCCAATATCATATCATTGTATGTGGTTACCGGGATCAAACCAGGGACCTTGCGCTTGCTGGCAGGCAGCAGAACCACTGAGCTAAATCTCCGGCCCTCTAGGTAACATCTTTTAAAAAAATCATTTTTACTCTGATAGAGCAGGACCTTGGATGTTGGCATTAGTGTGCTATATGTATCATTATGGTATGATTCACAGTTTTCACATTTCTGTACCAGAAAAACAATTTTGTATTATAGAAACAAATCTGTACTGTAGAATAGAAGAGAACTGGGCAAGAAATGTTTTGTTTGTACTGCAAATTTTTTTTCAAACTATTTTTACATTTCTGATTTTCTTGCTTTGAGCATCTTAGGCTTTTCTAAGGGATAGAGATAATAAGTGACAATATAGTTACTTTGATTTTTTATGTGTCAAAATGAAATTACAGTACTATTTTTTTCTGACCCAAATGAATAATGGCTCTTTGTCCCATGAGCTCTTATCCCATACATGAGTACAGGGATTGAATTGAAAACATGAGAGAAGCAGAAAAGAGCCATTATGTGGTGAAATGAGAGAAACATTAGCTTAACAGACAGTCGTCATATTCTCCACAGTCATTTTCAGATTCGATGAGCAGCAATTTCATGCCCCTACTTTTTTTCAGTACTGCAACGGGAACTCCTCATGCATGCTAGGCAAATCCTAGCCTCGCTACTATCCTTGTGCCTTCACTTCATGTGCTTGATGTCACTAAATTATCAGTAATCCTGTGATATGAGTATTATTATTCTCTTTTTACAGATGAGCAAACAGCAGCTCAAAAAGATTTTGTACTTTTCACAAAACCACACAGTTGGTGGCACATGCAGAGATTGATCTATGGTCTTTTATGACTCCAATGCTCTTTCAACTACACTACCTCCAAATAACAGCACAGTCAGATATTTGCTTGTTTTCCTTGTGACAGTCAATGTTGTAATCAGCCAGGTGCCAGTAATCTTGCAGCATTAAAAACCTCTTGGTTTGAAGGAGAAAAGAGCATTTAAGGACCAGAAAAGGCTTCTAAGACAAGGGTTATCAACCGAAGATACGGATCTCTCTCCTGAAACCATTAATATGAAATTGTATGCTTTACACCAAAAAATCCCATGAGTCACTAATCCTTAGAGTTGGGAGTATGGGTTTGTGGAAAATGTTGATGCTGTTATTTCTGAGGCTTACAGCAGCTGCTGCTGCAACACCCGAAAGGACTCTACTCCCACAGGTCTTACTCTGACTTAACAGTAATTGTGAATGTCAAATCTTGTTTTAGGCACAAGGAGCCAAAGCTTTGTGATACTTCCATGTTTTTCCTAAGTACCACAAAAGAGCTTCACAAATCTGCAAAGGCACACTGTATAGAAAAAGACCTTGGATCGTACCGAGAGTGAGCAGATTAATACTCCACAAATTTCCTGTGAAATTAGGAAAGGTGTCTTGCATTCCTTTCCATATACCCACTAAATCTCTACCTTTCTGAATTTTCTAGACATGCACTCAGTATGATTTCTTAAGTCACTACTGCTGTCAGAAGTTCCCTGAGATATCACAAAAAAAGCCTTTTTTTTTCTTTTTTTAAATTGAATTCTTTATTGGTACAATTTATATACATCTCACAATACATATAACATTGGGGGAATTTGTACCAGTATATGACACAAGTTAATTCTCATTTTTTTTGTTCTTTTTTTGTTGTTGTTGTTTTTGTCTGGGACGGGGTCTCACTTTGTAATTCAGGCTGGCCCTGACTCAGTACGTGGCCCAGGCTGGCCTCAAACGCATGGCAATCCTCCTGCCTCTCCCTCCCAAGTACCGGGATTACAGGCGTGAGACACCACACCTGGTGCAAGAAAAGTCTTTTTTGAGTTTGTTGTATTCTGTACTGATTCTTAGAAAACAAAACTACAGTAGAGACACTTCCATATCCAACAAGTTAAAGAAACCTACTTCCTTCTAGGTTCTCCCTGACAACCAAACTACTCTAGTTGTAGCACAAGCAAGACTATGAAAGGTGGAAAGAAGGAAGCAGAGTGCCCTGGTATTTGAGGCACAATGCAGTCGTGGGCTCCCTAGGTTTCCTTTTGCCTTCCCTAAAACCCAGAAGGGGCACATTCCAAGCCTGTCCTCCATAACTACTAACATTCACAGGCAAAACAAACTCAGAAAATCCCCTTCCCCAGCTGAGAATTTAGCTTCAATGGTACCGCACCTACCTTGGAAGCACAAGGGCCCAAGTTCGATCCCCAGTACTGAAAAAAAAATGAATAATAATAATGATAATAATCCCCTTCCCCATATACAAAGGAAACAGGGAAAGAGTTGCCTTGTGATAGAAACAATTTGCTCATAACTGCTCTACTGCAAACACCAATGGGTAAAACATCAGACCCCCCCCACTCCCCTGGCTGTTTCAGTGGGTGAAACACTGAACATTCTGTTATTGGTGTTCTTTTGCACAATGTTCCTTGGCAGATTTGTAAAGCCCTGTGGTGTTTTTCAGGCGAAACGTGTAAGTATCACAAAGCTCTGGCTCCTTGTGCCTAAGCAGAAGTGACTCTTCCACTCCTTCCCCCTATTAGAACAGTTGGTGTGCTTTTGTGCCACTGCCGGAGGGGTGATGGCTGGCCCGAGCAAGCAGCTGCTTTCCTCCCTCAGCAGACAGAAGCAGATGCTGCTCTTATTCTGCTGCCAGGTTAAGGGTATCTGGGTCCAGTGGTGAGTTAGGTTGCGCTCCCACAAAGCATGAGGAGTATTACTGATCCTGTACAGAGAAAGGCTGGTCGGTCTCAACCCCCACGTTCATGTCAGAGGGACCCAACACAGAAGGAGGAGGACAGAAAACTTCCATATCTAGCATCAAAAAGACAAAACAAGAGGCTGGATGTCATAGCTGGTAAGCTCCCTCCTTCCCCCCCACCCCTGTGTTCCCTAAGCCCAGTGGGCAGCTGAATGAGCCTCTACAGTCACGTGGAGGCAGTGAGACTGAGAGACACCATGAAACAGGATGACCCAGAACTCCAACCCCAACCCTGCTGTGGGGTGTCAGCGAGCACCAAAGTGGTTTAATGGACCCTTGGTCGGTACTCTGCTTCTGCCTCTCACACACCCAGGTAACACCAAGGCTTAACAGGGAGCAGAGCTTACACTTCCATTTGGAGGCTACATAAACCAGAAGCCATTTGGGTCATTTCCCCAAGTTAACTGGGATAGTGCGAGTAGAGCCAAGTGGTAGCTGAATATCCACATGCTTGCAACAAGGCTATGAGTGCATCGGTGTCTCCTTGTTGCCAGGGTCAAGCCCACAAGGTTCAGAAAGAAGCTGAGCATACCTATTCCTCGTGTTCTATCTCACAGAGGAACTTCGTGCTGTAAAAAGAATATTAAATAGAACCCAGAGACTCTTAATAAGGCATCTGAAAAGTCAAGGTTATAGTTAAAAATCACTAATGAATGAGAAAGGACAATTAAACACCAATAACAAAATGTACCGGATTTTATCTGATGAATAAAGAAGTGCATAATAGACTTAATATAATAAGGAATTGTGAATATTCTTTCAGATACATAAAATATCACCAAAGAAATAGAAATTATAACAATAAGACTGAAATTACAAAACTTAAAAATATAATAACTGAAAGAAAACCCAATGAATGGGCTCATTCATACAGTAGAGATGACAGCAGATAGAATCAGGGAACTTACAGAATTTATTCAGTCCGGACAAAATAAAATAATAGACCAGGAGAAATAAATGAACAGAGCCTGGGAAAACCAGAGGGACAGTAACAAAAGAGCCAGCCTTCATGTCATCTGTGTTCAAAAGGGGAGGAAGGAGAAAGAGATACTCAACAAAGACTTGAAAAACTAATGGCTGACTTGGAAAGGAAAGAAATTGTGACACACAAAACGATGTGAGCTTTAAGGAGATGAGACAAAGTAAAATGAGGGAGTCTTGAAAAGACAAATATTATATATGATTCCAATTACATGAGATACCTAGAACAGCCAAATTCATCTAAAGGAAAAGTAGAACGATGATTGTCAAGGCCTGGGGGTGGGAAGGAGTGGCAGTTGTTTAATCGGTAGAGTTTCAGCGTTCCAAGATGAAAACAGTATGGGAAATGGGATACACAACAAGGTGAATGTACTTAATACTACTAAACTGTACACCTATAAGTAGCTTAACTAGTTAAATTTTACCTCTGTTTTATCAGTTAAATTTGTTTAAAATTAACTAAAATTTGTTTAATTAAAAAACAATAGTTGTAACCTTCCCAAATTTGGCCAAATACACAAACCCACATATTCATGAAGCTGAGACCTAAATATAATAAACCTAAAACAATTCATGCCAAAGCACATCCTAATTAACCTTCTGAAAACTAGACATAATTAAAAATATTTGAAATCATCCAGAGAACAACAATGCATTATTTATTGAGGAATACCAGTGTGGCTATCAACATATTTCTTATTGCAGGGATAGAGGCCAGAAGGAAATGGCACAGTTTTCAAATGATAGAAGCAAACAACTGTCAACTTCAGATCCTCTATCCAGTAGTCCCTTCAGAAATTAAATGACAATAAATTACTTTTCATGTGATGTAACCTCACAGTGTTTGTTAGTGTATCTCTGTCGGTTTGTGGTTGAGTGCTCCCTATAGGTGTTATATTATGTGTGTATAAGTTATCAGTCTAGTGGCTTCAGTATTTTATTAGTTTACTGGCATCAATACATTACTAATATTAAAATAATTTGTAGTAACCTCAAGGGTCCTTAATTCCCTTTCATCTCTTCCCCTTTGTTTGTAATTGTTTGAAATAATTCCTTTACATAGATGATGAACTACATAAGACAAGGTTATAATTCTGTTCATTTGTTAAGAATAATTTGCAAAGTAAGAGAGGATAGAAAATTATTGTAGCCACCTATATTTGTGTTCTTTTTGTTGTCTTTTCTTCCTTCCTGATTTCCAATGTTATTTCTTAGCTTCATCTACTGATAAACACTTTATAGTACTCCTTCATCAGGGAATTTAATTTCCTTTTAATTTTTGAATGATATTTTCACTTATGTACAGGATTCAGTGTTTGATCGTTCCTTTTTTTTCTTTCCTTTTTGGCACTAAAAAAATGTTGCCTGCTTCTTTATGGTCTTCCTAGTTTCTAATGAGAAAGCTGCTGCCATTTGAATTGTTCTTCTCTTACACATATACATTCATTTTTCTCTGGCTGTATTTAAGGGGGTTTTTTTTGTCTTTAGTTTTCAGAAATTTAACTATGATGTTGAACCCATCAACTGAGTTTTTTATTTTTCTACATACAGTATTATAATTCCATTTGATTGTTTTCTATAACTTAAATTTCTTCAGTGAGACTTTATATTTCTGTGGAGGTTGTTTTTGTTATTTGTTGCTAGTGTTAATTATTAACACATTCTGAAGATGTCCACGATAAAAATGTCTGCTGTATATTGACACTAACATCTCACTATTAGCATTTATGGATTATCTTTTTTTCATTCAGTTTAAGATATTTGTTCTTGGTGTACTCAGTGCTTTTTTTTAATTTTTTTTTTTGAGACAGGGTCTCGCTTTGTAGTTCAGGCTGGCTCTGAGCTTGCTATGTAGTCCAGGCAAGCCTCGAACTCAGCAGTCCTCCTGCCTCTGCCTCCCGAGTGCTGGGATTACAGGCGTGAGCCACCACGCCCAGCCTCAGTGCTATTTTTTTCTGGTACCAGGGATCAAACTCAGGACCTTGCACTTGCCAAGCAGGTGTAGCACCACTGATCTACAGCCCCAGACTGAGTGATTTTGTTCTTGAAAATCAACATTTATATACATTTTAAGATTCTAATTTAAACCTTGTTGGCTTCATTGGCTTTTGGGGATTCTGTTGAAGTAGGAAAAGAGGATTACCACATTACCTCCAGGGAGAGGTAGAAGTTCATGTCCCTTGCTTGATGTTCTTTGATACCTGGCAGGAAGGTCTTGTCATCACTGCTGGATACAGATTGCTACTCTAGCTTCCTCTAATTACCAGCAACTAGATTGGCTGGTGGGGAGGGCCATGGAAGTCCTAGCTGTCTACCTGACCTTACCTGACACCATACCAAAAGAAGATTGCAATACATTTTAACAGCCTCATGGAAATGGAATTATAGGATCCCCACCTGGCCTTTGTTTCTATGGCTAAAATTAAGAACATATGCTGTTTTTGTAGAGTGGCTAGAGCAGAAAGGCTTTTTCTAAGTCTTCTCTCCTGTTAGGTTACTGGTCTTTTAGCTCAAGAGAGCAGGAGTTTCTTAGTGCTTTTTTAATTTTCTTTTTCTGTTCTTGTGTTTTGGGCTTGCTGGCTTCTTTGTCCCAATTCTGTAATATATTAAGTGCTATAGATTGAACATTTCCTCTGAAATTCATTTTGAAATATAATGGCCTTTGTGGTGGCATTAAGAGGTAAAATCTTTTAAGAGGTGATTGGTTAGGTTATGACAGCATCATTCTCAGGAATGGATTAAAACTGTTATTGGAGAGGTGCACTGGTTATGAGGGGGGTAACCTAACTGTAAAAGGGAGGAGATAGGACCCTTTGTCTCTGTTCCACAGTCTTTTCCCTTGACAATATGACGCAAGAGCCCTCGTCAGATGCTGGCACTCTGATGCTCAACTTCCCAGACCCTCCAATAATGTGCCAAATAAACATGCTTTTTATAGATTATCTAGTCTCCACTATTCTGCTAGAGTAACAAACTGGACTAAAGAAACCTGGAGAATTTATCACACTGTACTTCCTTGAATCCTAATGGTCAGTCTATTTTTTTTTCTCTGTTGTTCAGATTTCAAGTAAACTCACAATCTGTTTTCAGTTCTGCTGTTTCTGTTCTTAGTCACCTCCACTGTACATTTAGGCCCATTAAGAAAGTTTTCAATTTTGGTTAACTACAAAAATTTCCAGCTCACTACTCTTGTTACATATTTCTTTGTTCTTTATTATAAACAATGCCACAGAAAATATTCTCCTAAATGCCTCTCTGTGTAATTGTGTGAGAATTTATCTGAGTCTATATTCAACATAGAATTGCTAGGTCATAGGACACACTGAACACTGACTTTATCAGATAGTACCAAACTGCTCTGAGAATTATACCAGTTTATGCTTTTACCAACAACGTATGCTTTGTTTGGCCATGTGTACACCAAAACTTGCACTGACATAGTCATATTCATTCAGCTTTTCCCTTACAAGTTAGCTTTTGTACCTTGTTTTAACAAATCTTGCCTTTACACTGAGATCCTAAGGATATTGTTTAGTATTTGCTTCTAAGATTATTAAAATATTTTCCTCCAGTTTAGTTCTTTTGTCTGTATCTTTTATTTATTTTTGTGTATGTTTCATAAAGAAAGGCTATTTCTACTTCTCCCAATATTCCTAGCCAGTGGTCCCAACACCATTGGTTAGAATCCTTCCTTAACCCCTATTTATTTATATTCCACTTCAACTATATTTCATATTCTCATCTATTTCTAGGTTGACTCTGCAGTTTAAAAATAACACTATGAAATGAGGTTCCAGTTAAGCTCTTACAGGTCCCACAAATGAAACATTAACCTTAAACCAACTTGTGAGGCCAGGTATTGAGATTAACTGGTTAAGTAATTACTGGTGCTGATTAAATCCCTATATCAGTTTATTCCTTACAGCTTTGAATGAGAAGGTGTTACTCTCATATCACAAGTAATATTAAAACTTGGAGAGTTTAAGTTGCCTAAGGCCACACAGTAGGACTGACAGACCTCAAGCCTAGGTCTGCCTGGTTCTAAGCACCTTGATTGTGCCATTTTGCTATGCTGCTTCCAAGAAAAGCTGGCATCCTTGTACTGAGAATGCTATGTGATAAGAAGGACAATACTTTAATGACCAAGTTCACAGAATTACTGCTTTGAGTGTTCACAGCCCTGGCTAGTGCAAAATATCAGCCAAGATGAGCTTTGGCTTCCTCTCCTGTCCTTTCCTGTTTTATTTATATCTCTATTCCATACTTGTTTAAAGTGGTGTATATAATTTAGTTGTCAGAAAGCCTAAGTATTGGTATCATGGGGGAGTAAAAGTAAATAAGAGGGAATTAAGAAGAAGAGCTAGATGTTACTTATTCTTGTTAGCACTATCACAAAGAGATGGATTTTGTATATTAAATGCACCAAATATAAAGCTGATATAATAACATCTATTGCATAATTTTACCATATTGCCACAGTTGGACATTGATTTTTTTTGTTAAACTATCATTTTTCCCTGTTTGAACCTAGTATTCATTGATTCTCCAAGACTGTTATGAAGACTATTAATAAGTGGCCCAAAATAAGAGATTTGACATCAAATAGTTTGAGTCTTAAACTTGCCTAAGGAGTCTGGGATGACTGAGTTCCTGTTATGTTGCTGTTTTTTTGTTTTGGGGGGTTGGTGTAGACTAGACATTAACACGGAGCTAGTGTGAGGCTTAAATAAAATTATAATTTCAAACTCACTTTGTGAAATGCTGTGAAAAGGGAGGTGGCGCAACTGTTATTTACCTGTTCTTCTCTATAATCATTTATGTTCTTGTATCTCTACCACTATGCAACCAGTTTCAAGTTCAAGGAATCACGTAGGACATACTTTGTAAATACAGATTTCCTGACTATTCTGTAATTTTATTTAGTACTTTAGGATTTTTATTTAGTATTTTATTAAGGTGAGTCCCAGAAATCTGTATCTTAACATTTTCTTCAAGATAATTCTTTAAACATAGTCAAATTTGGGACATACTTTGTCAGAAACCCTAAGCTACACACATATAAGGAAGGATTTGTGGATCCCGAGTGCAAGCCGGGGTGAAAGCAAGTTATAATAAAGAGGTTGTAGAGCAGCCTTCCATAATGTGCTGAATCCCTAGCCTTCCTAGGTCAAGGGGATTGGCCACGTGAGTCTTCCTCCTTCCATCTCTGCAACTACAGCCACGTCATGAGTCTTTAGAAGCTGGTAGAATAAATCACCAATTATTACTTTTTAAAATGCTGGTGATTTTAAGGGTTTTCTTTGAAAAGATGTAGTCGATAGGAGAGGAAGATTATGAGTAACACCAAAATCTTTAGCTGACTGTCACCACTTCTTCACAGTATCAAGTAGAATGGGAACAGATGTGACTAGACGA
The DNA here is from genome assembly GCA_004025085.1 of Thryonomys swinderianus. NCBI lineage: Eukaryota > Metazoa > Chordata > Mammalia > Rodentia > Thryonomyidae > Thryonomys > Thryonomys swinderianus. The sequence continues at coordinate 5,415 of PVIC010008001.1, read as the reverse complement.
AAGTTGATTAGTAGGTAACAGATTTATGGAACTGCTCATTTTTAAAAAACTAAGGTTATAAACAACATATGTCAGAAATCCCATAAAACTGTTCTGGAAACCATCTTCCTGGAAAGCCCAAATCCGTGCTAATGTTTTGAATTTGCTCTTCAGAACTGAAAGATGACATTGTGTACATCTGTAGCACTGTTTGAAACAATGCTTCCATGACACATAGCTTGTTGTATGTGAGTGTGCATTCAGTAGCTACCCCAAAGTTTCAGCCATCCGGTCTCCTTCCAGAAGGTAATCTCCATTCCCTTGAGAGGACAGCTTCTCTGTTTACAAACACAGGTGTTACTGATAAGAGTTACAGTTTTTCTGTTTTTTTTGTACATACTTCGGGATTTTAAGGCAAAAAGAAATTTGAGAGTGATATCAGCAAGTCTTTGGTCTATCCTTAAGGCTATCAACTTAGAATTTCCTTTGGCTTTTTTCCTTTTTATTGTCACATATGCAAGTCACCTGTTGAATATCTCTGGTCCACTGTTCTCTCTAATGAAGTCATGTTCTGTGCTCGGGGCAGTAAAATACTCGAAAGCAGATGTCTCTCATAAAGCATGACCTCATTCTTTGGAATGAGAAGAGCCCACAGTAGACTGTTGGGGTAATGGGTGGATGGGCTGTGCTTAAAAATAGCTTTTAAAAATAATTTGTTCAACTTTTTCATAAATTTCTATATGAAGGCAAATCTAGTTTGTTGCTATTTTTGGTAATTATCACTCCTCACTTTAAGAAGCTACCACTGGGGCTGGAGATTTAGCTCAGTGGTTCCAGTGCCTGCCTCACAAGCGCAAGGCCTTGAGTTCGATCCCGGTAACCACATACAATGCTGGGCATGGTGACTCATGCCCACCAGCCATCAATACCACATACCACAGTGCTGGGTGTGGTGGCTCATGCTTGTCATCCCAGCACTCGGGAGGCAGAGACAGGAGGGTTGCTGAGTTCGAGGTTTGCCTGGGCTACATAGTGAGCTCAGGGCCAGCCTGAACTACAAAGCAAGACCCTGTCTCAATAAATAAATAAATAAATAAATAAATAAATAAATAAATAAATAAATTTTAAAAAAGAAGCTACCACTGAATCAGAAGGAACACAGTTTTCATAGAGAACAGACACTTCCATCCAACTGTTTGTATTAATGGGTGACAGTTGGGATTTTCCAAAAGCTAAATCGAAGCTCTCTATCAGATCTCACTGAATTAGAGCCTAGAATGCAGTAAATCTTTTTATAACACCCTTGGAGCTTAACAGAAATAAATCAAAGTGCCCAAAGAAAGTAACTGACCCAGAAGCTCCCACCAAATAAAGCAAGTGAGACCATTACTAAACAAAAAGGGGAGGCAGAGAAAAATAGTGGACCAAATAGAAGATATAGTTTGAAGACAATCCAACTTGCTTAGAAGGATGACCATTTCTTTTTCTTTCAAAACTTAGATGTAATGCAGTCCATGTATGCTAACTTGAGATGCATGCCATCTGGAATTCTCAGCCACCTGTAACTAGGCCTTTCAGTCACAGCGACACATCCTGACATGCTCCTCACTTCTGTTGGTTTCTATGTAGAAGGTGAGCATGGTAAGGTAAAATGGTACAAAGAACTAATTTCCTACAGAGAAGATTCAAAAGCCCTTTAAGAAACAAGACCAGAAGGAAATAAGGTACTTAACCATCTGATCTCAGTACCTGTAATTTACTACATTCTCATAATAAGTTTGCTTCAGTTATTGCTGTACATTAAAAATAAATTCATGACAATAATTCTGTAAACACTAATTGATGGTGACAAATATTAAAATTAAGTTTTCTTCTCCAACACCTACATTATTCACCTTGGCCTGCAACCAGTCCCCTTGTGAAGAACTCTTTAAGCTTCATTCTTGCCAGGAAGCCTTTAGGACAAACCTCTCAGTTTTTGTTCCCCATCTCTTTGAGCCTACCCATTTTCTCTCCTCCTTCCACACCCTTGTCTTTTATCTCTCCCTCTTCTCATGCCCCTGGTAAGGCCATTGGTGCCTGAAATGAAAGTATGTAGGAAAAAAAAAAAAAAGAGATCATAGGGTTTTTTTTTTTCAGTTCACATGGCAGAAAAAGCTGTTCAGAAGCCCTGATGTTAAAATAAAAATCACAGCAGACACCACTGAAATCTACAGAACTATTTGTAATTATTTTAAAATTTTGTACTCCAATAATTTGGAGAATTTAAAAGAGATGAGTGAATTTCTAGACATAAATTACCTACCAAATTGAACCAAGAAGACATAAAAACTCTAAAGTTAACAATAATAAACAATGAGATTGATGCAGTAATAAAATGTCTCCCAACTAAGAAAACCCAGGACCCAGTGGATTTACTGCTGAGTTTTACCAGACCTTTAGAGGGGAACCAACACAACACTCTTTGAACTTTGCATGAAACGGAAAGGTGAGGAAAGCTTACAAACTCATTCTATGAAACTGGAATTACTGATAATAAACTGGGTAAGAAGTCAACAAAAAATGACAACTGTAGGCCAATATGCTTGTTGAACATAGATGCAAAAATCCTCAATGAGATTATTATGAAGAGAATTCAACAACTCATTAAAAGCATCATATCTTGTTTATCTGTTTACTTAAACTGCTAGAAAGCCTCATTCAGTCATACCTTGGAATTCATCTACTTGGAAACTTGTTGAATTCGGTACTTGATGCCTTTTGCTGTTAAAATTTTGTTCCAGTACTCATCATCTGTGTGGTACTTGATGTGTACACTAGAACTTGACCGTGTTGATTGCCTCATGACTTGCCACCCTCCCTAACCAAAACAATTTGTTTGATACTGATCACACCTACCGGAATCAATTAATAAGTATGAAGGTATCTCCTTATAACAAATTCACAGCCAGCATCATAATGAATGTGGAAAAACTGAAAGTATTTCCTCTAAATCAGGAAAGAGGCAAGGTATCCATTTTCCCTTATTCATTATATTACTTGAAACTTTAGCCAGAGAAATCAGGCAAGAGACAGAAATAAAAGGGATATGAATAGGAAAGGAAGGAGTTATATTTTCTCTACTTCCTTATGGTATAATATTTTACATAGAAGATTCAAAAATCTTCACCAGAAAACTTTTAGATCTGATAAACAAATTCAGCAATGTGACAGGATACAAAATCAACACACACACACACAAAATAACAGTGTTCTCACAAACCAAATAGGAACACTCCACCCAGAAAGAAATCTGGAAAAGAACTTCACTCACAATAGCTTTTGTTATAGCTCATATCTCAATCAGTGATGGCAAAGCTAGGGCAGGCATGCTGCAGCCAGCTATTTATCACTGAAAGCTCCAAATGGTTCACCGTCACTGATATAGATTCCCCCCAAAATCTTCATGTGCTCATAGATGGAAGTTTTCAGAGGTAGCTAGATCTAGGGTGTGTGCAAATGGATTAAGGCTGTGTGGTAACTAATTTGGTTTAGCATAGATCTGGGTGTGAATAATGGAAGCTCCATGCTGGGTGTAGATTGCACCATTCAGTAGGATTGTAACCTGGGTAGAATATATAAAGGGACAGAGAACTGCCTGCTGCTTCCTGCTTGCTCTTCCATGGACTGTTGCTTCTCTGCTCTGCCCCTCTGGTGTGCCACTCTGCCTCAGAGCCACCCAACTGTGGAGTAAAATCTCTTCAGAGTGTGAGCTGAAATAAACCTTTCCTCCTTTAACTTGTGGGTGTTGGATATTTTGTCCCAGTAATGAGAAAGTTAACCGAGAACATCCAGAAAATGACCTATGAATCAACCAAACCAAGGAGATGAAAAAACTCTATAATGAAAATTATAGAACTTTGAAGAAAGACATTGAAGAGAACATGAGAAAATGCAGACATCCTTTGTTCTTGAATTGAAAGAACATCATGAAAATGTCAATATTATTAAAAGCAACTTATAGATTTAATGCAATCTCAATTAAAATGCCAGCAACATTCTTCATAGAACTAGAGGAAATAATCCAAAATATCATCTGGAATCAGAAAAGACCCAGAATAACTAAAGGAATCCTGAGCAAAAAGAGCAAAGCTGCTGTCATCACAATATCAGATTTCAAGTTATGTCACAAAGTTAAAGTAAAAGAAACAATATGGTACCAGCATAAAACAGACATATAGACAAATGGAGTAGAATAGGAGAGGAAGAAACCCTCAGTTACAACCGTTTGGTTCTGGGTTAAGGAACCAAAGATGCATGTTGGAGAAAAGATAGCCTCTTTAATAAATGGTGCTGAGAAAATTGATATTCACTTAAAGATTGAAGTTAGATGCCTGTCTTTCACCCCATACTTAAATCAACTCAAAACTGATGAAAGACCAAGGTATAAAAACAGAAACTGCCTGAAGATAACATAAAGAAAACACGTGAAGCCATAAGTACAGGCAAAGACGTCCTGAATAGATCTCAAATAACAAAAGAAATAATATCAAGAATAATATCAAAAAATAATATCAAGAAAGGAAAGGTGAAGAGAGCATAGAGACAACCTACAGAATGGGAGAAAATTTTCTCTGGCTTCACCTCTGATACTGGAATGATATCTAGAATATATAAAGAATTCAAAATATTGGCTCCTCATATGACCCAATCAAAAGTGGACAATTGAAATGAATGCACATTTCTCAAAAGAAGTACAAGTGGCCCGTAACTATATATATAAAAAGTTTGAAAATTAAGGAAATCCAGATCAAAGCTACTCAAAGAGTATATCTCACTCCAGTCAGAGTAGCTGTCATCAGAACATAATAATCAAAGAATTATGAAAAATACTGAAATCTGACCTGCTCCAGAGTTTTCTAAAAATGTAATTTGTTAAAGTCAAAATTTGCGGAATGTTTCAAAAGGGGCATGCCCTTTTTATATCATGACCTCTTAGAATATCTTTGTATTTTGTGTTACTTCTTTATAGTCTATATTTTAGAAGTAAAACACTGCCACAGGGGGAAAAAAATGAAAGAATTTTGGTGATGAGATCCAAAAATGTGGAATCACCCTACCATATTGGAAGTGTAAACCAGTATAGACTCTAGATAGCAGTATGGGCATTCCTCAAAAAAATTAAAAATAGGGCCAGAGATTTACCTCAGTGGTACTGGCTCCTGCCTCACAGGCGCAAGGTCCTGAATTTGATCCCTGGTAACCACATACAATGCTGGGCGTGGAGACTCACGCCCACCAGCAATCAATACCACATACCACAGTGCCAGGCGTGGTGGCTCATGCCTGTAATCCCAGCACTTGGGAGGCAGAGACAGGAGAATTGCTGAGTTTGAGGCTTGCCTGGGCTACATAGTGAGCTCAGGGCCAGCCTGGACTACAAAGCAAGACCCTGTC
>PVIC010008000.1:36132-49380 GCA_004025085.1 Thryonomys swinderianus | reverse complement strand
GAAGTATACCGTTGGAATTTCAATTGGAATTGCATTGAATCTATATAGTAGCTGTGGGAGTATAGCCATTTTGATGATGTTGGTTCTCCCTACCCAGGAACAAGGGATATCTTTCCACTTTCTGGTTTCCTTTTCTATCTCAGTTTTCAGAGTCCTATAGTTTTCAGAGTAGAGGTCTTTCACTTCCTTTGTTAGGTTGTTTTCTAGATATTTCATTTTTCTGGGTGCTACTGTGAAAGGGGTTGACTCCCCAATTTCTCTTCCAGTGAGTCTGTTGTTTGTGTAGACAAAGGCTATTGATTTTTGAGCATTGACCCTGTATCCAGCAATACTACCAAATTTGGTAATTAAGTCTAGCAGTCTTTTGGTTGAGTTTTTAGGATCCTCTAGATAGAGTATCATATCATCAGCAAATAATGACAGTTTAACTTTTTCCTTTCCTATCTTTATTCCTTTTATATCTTTGTCCTGCCTGATTGCTATGGCTAATGTTTCCAGCACTATATTGAACAGGAGTGGTGACAGCAGGCATCCTTGTCTCGTTCCTGACCTTAGTGTAAAAGGTTTCATTTTTTGCTCATTGAGTATGATGCTGGCTGTTGGTTTCTCATAAACAGCTTGTATTAAATTGAGATAAAGTCCATCGATTCCAATTCTCTGTAGGGTTTTGATCATAAATGGGTGTTGGATTTTGGCACTTCTCAGAGGCAGAAGTAAAAGCAGCCAAGAAGCATATGAAGAAATGTTCCACATCACTGGTCATTCGAGAGATGCAAATGAAAACAACACTGAGATTTCATCTCACTCCACAAAGAATATCCACTATCACAAAATCAACCAACAATAAATGGTGGTGTGGCTGTGGGGAGAACGGAACCCTTCTTCCCTGTTGGTGGGATTGCAGACTTGTGCAACCATTGTGGAGATTCCTCAGAAAACTAGGACTAGGGGTCCCATTTGACCCTGCTAGGAATATACCCAAAAGAATTTAAAAAATCACATTGGAAAGACAGATGTACACCCTTGTTCATAGCAGCTCAGTTCGTGATAGCTCAATCTTGGAAACAACCCAAATGTCCCTCAACTGGAGAGTGGATAAAGAAGATGTGTTTTTTTTTTATAAAATGGAGTATTACTCTACCATAAAGAATGACAAAATCGATCCATTTAGGTGCAAATGGAGACACCTGGAGGATATACTAATAAGTGAAATCAATAGATCACAGATAGACAAATTCCGGATCTTCTCTTTGACATGAACACCTGTAGATGCAAATGAACTCTAGAAAGTAGGACAGCTTTTATAGAGTGGGAAATTTCCACAGGAAATTTGGTGTGGGAATGTAATGAGGGAAGGAATAAATATGATTCAGAAAGAAAATAAAAGAGTATGTATAAAGGGGGTGGGGAGGTGTGTGTGGGTAGGGATATGGGTATGAGAATTAACTTGTGTCATATACTGGTATAAATTCCCCAATGTTATATGTGATTGTGAGAGGTATATAAATTGTACCAATAAAGAATTCAATTAAAAAAAACAGTTAGCTCCACATACAAATAGTCACACTAGCTGTTTTATAGATATCTTTTTAATGTTTTACTTTAAAACAAATAATCCCAGTAACAGACAGCAAATGAAATTACATGGTAGATTGAAATGCATATGATATTCCTGATTTATTTGTTTTCAGGAAACAGACACTCGCATTGTTGGACATGACTTTTAGAACCGCTCACTTAAATGCACATAATTATATTAAACTAAGTTTCTCTTACATAGACACAACCAGGTTAAGGCAAAACAAAACAGAACAAAACAAAACAAAAAACCGAAAAAAACCCCAGCATCTGGGGAGATAACATATTCACGATATTTCCATAATCTGTTTCAATGCAATGATCCATTTATTGAATTGCCTGGTTTTCTTCCTTTTTTCATGGTTTTGCTTTGCAATTGGATATGAGATTTAGGGACATTCTGTGTCTGATTTCCTCTTCTCTGTGAAGCTTGTTTGACTTTTCAAATTAAGAACTTCCATATTAGTAGGTTAGCATCTTGGAACAATAGATAGGGAAAATGTCTCACAACAAAACTTGCAGATATTACTTGAGTGGAACAAAATGCAAATGTTATATCAGAATAGCGAACTTTTCAGTGAACTGTATCATACATGGGACATTTGTAATTAGTAAGAGTTTACCTGATCCACCCTATGTGGAAGGATGCAGATAAACTTGAACTGAGAAAGCGAGAGGCTACTCAGTGCTTAGCTAAATTGTGCTTCAGGACACCATTTGGAATGACCAATGGGGCTTTCCCAAGTGTCAATGGGACACTCTGTTTCCACTGAGAGTGACCAAACAGAACTGTACAGTTTTCTCACCATCTTTTACCACCCAAGAGTTTTTGTGCTACAGTGTGATAGATGAAATAAATGGTCATGGCTTCAACAGATACAAGTCTTTCACGACATGGCTTATCACATTTGCTATGACTAAGCCCTCAGTCAGTGATAATGGGGGCTTATTTCTGAGTCTTCAGTCTCTAGCAATGCTAGAAGAACTACACTGCACGAAGTCTAATGAGGCCTCAGAAGGGCCCCCAATACATTCATAATTCCCGCTGCCAGTGGAGTTTGGCCCAAGACAGAGTATGTCCAAAAGTCAGAGCTACCCGAACAGTGCACACTCCTTCTCTTTCTTGGCTAATATGGGAGAGACCTGCCCAGTGTGGGGCAAGTGTCGGCTTTGGGTCAGTTTGTGCGTACGGTGTTTATGTGAGCAATGTCTTCACAAGGGTGATCATAATTTCAGGTTCAGTAGAGACATAAGTAGCTGAAAAATAGGATTTAATAACTGACTTATCTTCTGTGTTTGGAAAATGAGGACAATTAAATGCTTTGCAAAATCTCCTTAACTGGAGCATCTCCAGCAGCCAAGAAGATTCTGAATGATAACACTCCAGGGGGAGTATGTTAAACTCCAAGTGAGATAGGAAGAGGAAGCTTTTAAAGTTGCCATTTAGCAAAAGGGACAGACATTGGAGAAGGCTGAGAAGCACATTTTAGGTGGAGAAGAGAATTGTTTTACTTGGGGATGAAAGCTGGTTAAGGCCTAGTGAAATTCTAAAGCAAAGAGTAACTAAGCAGATCTAGTGGGGACAGTGCTGGAGGGGCTGGTGGATTTCAGGGCCTCTTTCCTTCGATCAGCCCAGTGAAATGTCTGATTCTTCTCCCTGGCCACTGGAAATACTTTTCTGGTGGCAACTCTAATGCTTTCCACACAAAGAGCTCCTCTGTGGCTGGGGTTTGGCTGCGTCAAAATGCTCTCTCTCTTCTCCTTGCCTTGTTCAAACCATCATTCAGCTTCCATGCTGACAGTCTGAGATAGCAAGGCTGATATCTAACAAGCAGCCCGTTTTGCTTGTTTCCAATAAATATATTTTTCATTTTCCCTTGGTCTTCTTGCGGCCATGATATAATAAGTGTTTTGATTTGCAGACCTTGCCAGTACCATCTGTTTTTTAATTATAAACATTTATTCCAGGAAATTGAACCAGTATTTTCAGACTCGGGACAGTTTCTTGGGGAGAATAGAAAGTGTTCACTATAGTATAAAAAGTAAAGGAAGTTTAGCATTAGCCTCTCATATGCAAAGTGTATGACATAATAGTACAACATATTTAGGGCATATTAAAAAATAAATACTTTGCAAAATCTCTGTCTGTATATAAGAATAAGAGATGTTTAGGTAGTGAATTCCCTACAAGTATCATTTTCTAAAAAATTCTAGTTATTTTGTTTTGGTTTGTTTCTCTCCCCTTCTATCTTTGAGGAGAAAGTTGTTTTCTGAGCTTTGCCTGCTTCCTGGTGCTCTTTCTGCAGTCTTTCCAAGCTTTTCCTCTCTCAGTCAGTCTATTTCCATCGCCCCTTCCCCAGGCTGCTCCCTGCACACCAGGTAAATGGGAAGTGCTTCTCGGTGAGCCTGAGCTGACAGCTCTGCAGAGAAGCCAGTGCAGTCACCCTGGCTCTTTCCACTGTTTGTGTAGAAGTTGAACATTTTCAGAACTGGCTATGCCACTAGGGAGTGTGTTTCCACACAGATAGGTCAGATAGCCAGTCTATCTACCCGACTGGCCCTGAATTCCATCGTTTCTACATTTTCTAATTGAAAAACATTCTTGCCAAAAGGGACAACAGGAAAACGATGTGCAAAATTGCTTGCCACACAACTACATCGCCAAGAGCACACAAAGTGACACTCAAATGACATGAATGAAAAAATACATGAGTGGGAAAGGTTTGACAAAGTATCTTGAAATAAGCAGCCATTTCTATTATTCCCAGATTCTGGTTTGCTTGATACATTGTTAGCAGCGGTTGATAGCCATTATGTTTAAATATACATTATGACCTAATTTTGAAAATGTATTTTGTATTTAGTCACAAAGCAGAAATGTCTGAAATTTGAAGGTGTTGACTTCCATATTTCAAAATAGTGTCCATCTTGTAAATGATCTCATCTTGACATTTTCACACACCCTGTAGCATCAGCAGTGTATCTCAGGATTTTGAACTCAAGGTACATTACTAAATGTTAATGTCGATGCACCTTGGAATTTCAGCCATCTCTAAACATGCATTTTCATGCAATTAAAAGATAACGGGCTTATAAACTGCCTTCCACGTTCTTCCTGATTCTTGCAATTTTGACTTTTTAGAAGGGCTTTCGAAAGAGTTCATGCAATGATATGTATGGCTAAAGGAACCACTATGTTTAGAAAGCAAATGAAGGACTTATTTCAGTTTGACATGGGGCAAGCTGAGGGCATCTGAACTTTCTCCTGCCTTACAAATGCTCTGAGATGACCGTGACCTTCCAGTCCTTAGAGAGTCCGTGGCAAGGGCAGCGTCCTTGGCGGGCTGTGGCGTACCGTTGAAGGTGTCTGTTTCTGTCTCTTCGGCACACACCTCCTCGTCAGTTATGAACAATTTGGATTCCCTCCATTTGGGGTAAAAATCTTGGCTGCCTCTGGAGCCGCTTGACTCACTCCCTGAAAGCTGCAAATTCAGTTCCTCTGTCGATCGGATCAGGTTTTGTACGGACAGAGATTTGCCCAGGTCCTTGGACACCGTGGGGAGGACTGACAGCAGAGTTTCTCCTCCTGTGTCGAAGCTTTTCCGCAGAGAACGGTCCTTGGTCAAGTTGGACGGCACAACCTGAATGTTTTCCTTGGAGGAAACAAGGCAGGTGGTGGCATCAGAAATGCTTCCCTGTGGGCCTGTGGGGTTTGGGTGCAGAGTCTCTGGCCTGGGCAGATGCTTGATGGCTGGGAGAGGAGGTGGGATCTGTAATGTTGTTGGGGCAGCTGGCTTGGGCGCTGTGGTTATTTGGTTTGTAATGTTGTTGGCCGACACCGCAGAGCCATCGCTCTGACTCATTGGCACCTGTGTCACCGGACTGTGCAGAGTAGGGCTGAGTGCGTAGAAAGTCTGAGCACTGAACTCATTTGGTGTCAGAATGAACTGTAGTCCCCGTGAGATGTTGGCACTCGCTGATCTGGTTAAGCAGCCACTGTTCTGTGCAGAGCTGGACAGGTCTTTGCTGTCTCCTGGGCTTTGATAGTCGGATGTCTGTTCACATTCAAAAGGCGGGATCTGGAACGAAGCCAAAGTGAGGGCAGAGGCGGAGCCCTTGCGGAGGACCTGCTGGTAGATGTCCAGGAGACAGTCCAACTTGGACTCGATGGACTGGACCTAGAGTGGGGAGATGGGCACATACAGGGATGAGCTGTCGTTCAGAATCCACTTCACTTCTGGATTTAAATGAAAGTGAAATGAGTGTGTCTCGGTGCAAATGAAAGTAATGAGTCTACAACGACAATGTAGTTTTGACCCATAATGAAGCCCACACCTGTGTGATGCCCAGAGGAGGAGACAGGGGGAGAGGGGTTTTGGCTTCTGTACCACCTCTTCTGCCACCCCTCCTTCTGCTTCTTTACAATGGGAGTTAGTTGATGTTCTAAGAAGCCAGGTAATCACCCAGATGCGACTTGCCAGCCCAGGCAGAGTGTCTTTCTGATGCTACCGATTGCCCTCCTCGAATGCTACTGCATTTTAATCATAGACTTATTACATAATGAAATCAAGGCTGTGCGTGTCAACCTCGGTGAGTCTGAATTTAAAAGTAAAGGTACAAAATGTTTTAGAATGAATACTTGGAATGTTTATGACTCCATTGGGAGAGCAATTTGATTTCTGGAAAACTGTCTGAGAAGATACAGCCTCAAGGTGGACAAAGACCTGATGCTTGTCATAATTATGATGAGGCTTTGGTCAACTTGTAAAAAGGGTGACCCAAAAGAGAGATAGTGCAAATAACCAAGACACTCTTTTGCTCTTGGAAATCTGTAACGGCTTCCAGCGAAGTATTCACTAATGAGATGAGATTTTCTGTTGCTTAAGTGCACCTCCACATGTGTCTTGAGGACACGGTACACACAAGGAAGATTGAATTTCATTCGCTCTGTCTCCATTTTATCCCTTTAAAAGGTATTAATCATGCAGACACACTCACTTGCTTGGAATCAATTTTGATAAGAAACAAATGGGCGAAAGAGTTCACGAGCATAGCTGAAGCATACCTGCTTTTCAACCTTGACCACCCGGCCGAGCATGCTGAGGTCATCTGTGGTATCCTGTTCTGCTGTGATTTTCTCCCGGCTCTTCTTATCAGATGTGATTTGCCCCTTTCCAAGAATTTGATCAACACTACCGGAGAGAGAGGATGTCTGATTACACATGCCAAAGGTGCAGAGAGCCTTGGCCAGAAAACAGTGTTTTGAAAAGAAAAATTACAGATGAGTATCTTTAATCTATTTAAGATGGAATAAAGGCAAATAGGTGCCAGTTAAAGATGTTTATTTCTTAATATGAGATGACACATGAGGTTAAGCTCCTCAAAATTCCGGTCCCATGATGAATACACTCATGGGTGATCTTCTGGGGGCAAAGCTGTCCTAATTCTTCACCTCAGAACAGGCAATTCTGGATTTGACCACTTCAGAATTCAAAAAAGTCAGAACGATGATAATTTTGCATTATTAGAGAAAGTCACTCAATGATATCTAATATGTGCTGATAAGCAGATAAGAAAATTGTTGAATTTTGGAATTTGAATTGGGAGAAGAAGCATGATACAGAGTCCAGATTAATTATAAATTTCGTAGCGGTTCAAACTTATAAAAACCTGGGGCAGCATACATAGTCCAATACATCAAAACCTGACCATGGATGAGTTAAAGCAGTTTCCGAGGAAATTTGATCAGCTACAGTTGGACCCAATTTTACTTTTTGAGTATGTTTTACACTTGAATTATCATGTACTCAACTCAACTTTCCAGTGTACTTTCTCTGCATTGATATAGGCAATGCCTACTTTCTGCCACATATCTATTCTTTTAAACCATAAACTGAATCTGCTGAAAGAAAAAAACTGTGATTTCCACAATTAATCCACAGGTGTTTTACTAAAAGTCTAATCTGTATATGCCTCACACTGAGCTATTTAAGATCCAGTCCTTGTATTTTACTAACTACTTATTTGATCTGTGATGCTGATAATTTGTGCCAGAAGTAAAACAATTATTTAAAAAAACTTGAACTGACTAAATATTTCACTTAAAAAAGATACAGCCATCCACAGGTAGCTGAAATGTACACACTGACCTCATTCATTTTAATCACTCAACAAGATGCTGGCTGGACGAGTACTGCATATCTATTATTGTATATGACACTAACAAGAGGAAGGGCCTTGTTTTAGTGGAAAGCAAGGGCAACAAACTTGCAAACCGAGGAACAATTCAAGGGATGGGTATTAACTCTCCAAACACCTGTCTCCAAATTTCTCCTAAGGGAATGAGTTATGAGTGCTCTTATCCATTATAGTGACCTTTAATGCTGCAAGAGGTCAGAAAAGAGAAAGATCTGTTTGCCTGAGCTGCCTACTTGGGAAAAGCATAATGAAGGAGACAGCTTAGCTTATTGCCGTGGGGCTCTGATAACAGCAATAACCAAGCTTCAGCACCAGCCATTGGTCTTTACTGATCACTCCATGCCCAGAGGATCACACCTCACAGATTAACTCTCTTTGTCCTCTGGACAAGCTTGTGAGCAGAAAGAGCTAAGGAGGAAACTCTGAAGGAGGCTTCTAATGCCTAATTTACATCTCTGTTAAAAGTGAAAGTCCAGTTGCCCAGAAAAGCTAAATGATAAATATAGACTTTAAAGATGTTGTCTACTAACGGGAACTTCCTGTTAGATACAGCAATTTTTGTGCTCATTCCTTTACATGAATGGCATTCTCACTGCTTACCGAGTTTGAAGGCTTTTAATTCTACACAGCATGTCCAGATGACCAGCAGAATATTGTTCAATGACATCTTTTACATCATATGGGCGCAGTGTTTCCTTAAACTTTCGTTTTGCAACATGAAATTTCATGATTCTGTGGGAATAACATATTACACATTAATGTTCATAAATTTTCTAAAGGAAGTTACCAAAAGAATTTACTTGTAAACATAGGAGATTCTAGACGGGGGAAAAATCAAATTATTGGAGGAGTCTCCAGAATATAAAAGCCTGAAATTACAGAGGACAATTTAAAAACATCTCTGTGAGACATACTTTAAAAGTACAAACATAGTCTAAAACGTGACTGAACAGTGTTATACTTTTTAAATGTTTCCTGAAATCTTCCTATGTGACCCCAGAAGTTCAAGACATAACACCTTCAAGACATCACCTAGCGACAGCAACCCTCAAAGAAGGGGGAGGTCGATGTGGATGTACCAGTATACACCAAGGTGAATCACATTATTCTGTATTACTAATATGAAAAGTAGATCTACATCACATGTAAAATAAATAACTATAAAAATGGAAAGATTTTCCACATGGTCTTTCAACTACACACATTTTTTCTTTTTTCCGTACTAGGGATTGAACTTGGGCCCTTGTGCGTCCAAGGTTAACGCAGTACCACTTGAGCTAAATCCCAGCCAACTACATGCATTTTTGAGATGCAAATGTGTTCACAACACATGGTTATTCTCCCCAAAGCAATTACAGTAGTATGAAAATTTTTATATATCATTACACTGCTGGATTAGTTTGCTAAGTTTATTTTAAACACAACACACTTGTGAACAAAGCATAGATATCCAGCTTTTCAGAACCAGAGATCTCTTATTACAATACCTCCCTTAGCATGAATCCCAGATTTTAAAACAATATTTATCAGTCGATCAGACTATGATATCTACAATAAACAGTTCTAGCAGAGTAACTTCGTAAAATTCACTATGAACTCAAAGAAATCTTATATTTTAACTACATCATGTACCCTTTTGGGAAGTATAAGTTTTACTATTGGAGTTTTGCAACTAGTACATGGCTTGTAGACTTCCGCTGTCACACTTATAGGCAGCAGGCTGGGAATCAGTTGACTATGCTTTAATAACCAAAATTTATTGCCTCTTGGTGAACGGTGGAAAGATGAGGATGATTACAATTTAAAAAGAAAATGCTTATTGTCTGTCTTAAATGACAGCTTACTTCGATGGATCCAATTATTTTACAGGTTATTCAACTTTATCTTGTAATTGTATTAACTTTAAGTTTATCCTAATTATTAAGTCACTTATCATTAACATTCTCATTCCTTCTTTCTACCACATTTTCTTCACCAACTTTACTCAAGATAGATTTTGTGTTTTTTTTTTTTTTTCCTCCTCAAAGATTTGGAAGCAAAAACAACCAGCAGAAAGTTAAAGAAATCTGTTTTAATTTAATCACTCGCATATTTAGCTTTGGTTTCAAATTTGTTTGCCACCATTTAGGTTTCATTGAATGATCAGTTTCCTAGATCTAAGAAACTGAGAATAGTACCTAGCCTGTGACATTTCTGGCCCTCAGCAATATGTAAATATCTGTTTCTCTACATCTGACCCTCAGTTAACTAAAGGCGGAGAAAGGTATCTTTTACTCAGCAGTGAGGGGCTTGTGATTATCAACTTCACTGGACTGAGAAGTGCCTAGGAAATTAGTAAAGTGCACTGTGTTAGTTACTTTTCTCTTGTTGCTGAGACAAAATACCTGATACCCAAGGTTAAAAGGGAAGGGGTTTATTTGTTTTACGCTCTGGCAAGGTTTTAGTCCATAATTTGAGACTGGGATGGCAAACAGTCACACACAAGGTGGTAAAGGTAACGAGAGAAAGGCAGTTCATGGCACTGACACCATAGCAACAGCAGCAAAGGAGAGAGTTTAACAACACCTTTTTGGCCCCTTTATCTTATTTAGACTGCCGGGATGAGGGTGGCGCCATGCTAATCACTCACATGTTCAACGATCACATGTCCTTAACCCTGGCATCACACATTCCAGATATGTGAAAAATAAAGTCCCAGCTCATCTGCATGAGGCTTTGAGGGACATCTAAACACAAGGCATAACACGCATTTCTGGGTGTGCCTGTTTCCAAAGACTCATGTCATGAAGACTCTCTGTTCATCAGTGGACTAATCCATTGCTGTGATCAGATTCTGAGGACAGTGCAAAGAGATGGGCCTCATGGGAAGGAATGGGTGACAAGGATGTGATGTAGGGGAGAGTCTCGGATTCTCTTCTCTTCCCTTGCTTTCCTTCACCTTGCTGCCCTTCGCCATGATTCCTCTACCTTGCTTGGAGCCTGCAGACAATAAAACCTTTGAAACTCTGAGCCAAAATAAACCTCCCCTTTAAATTGTTCTTCTCAGGCTTCTGCCTACAAGTGACTAAAAGCAGACAATACAGTGCTTAACAAAAGTTAGCTTTTGATACAACCACTGCTTCTCCTACTATTGTCACCACTACTATTCTGTAACACTGTGTGCTCAAAGCTTGGTACAGTTTCTGACACAGTAGAAAGAACTATTTACTGAATGGGGGAGGAAGGAAAGAAAGCAATAAAGAAAATACTCTCTAGTCTGGGTCATTTTTGAATCAAACTAGAACTGATCATCTACTAGTCCTGAGCTCTTCAAAGTAGCTAATGATGTCCAAGTGGACAAGAAAGAAATTACCTTAATGCATCCTTCTGTAGTTTGTAGGTTCTCCTTGTGGTTATCAGAATTTTCAATTATATCTGTCAAGGGTTTATTAACATGGAGTCACTCTTCATATTTATGGGATACAGCGTGATATTTCACAAATACATTCATACTGATCACATCAGGGCAACTAATGTTTTCATCTCCTAATCATTACTGTTTGGAGTCTTTTAACTTCTCTTTTCTATTTGTGTGTAAAACATGAAATAGTTGCTGTACTGCTCTATTAAATGCTCCAACTTATTCTAATTGCTCGAGTTATCTGTTATCAAACTTCTGTTCACCATGCTACCTTCTACCTTCTCAACATCTAGCAATCACTATTATTCTATCAAACTGACTTTTTATTTAACAATCATGTATGAGAGAGAACACATGGTAGCTTGTCCCAATGTGCTGAATCTACTTCACTTAACATAATGTCTCTAGTTTCATCCATTGCTTGCAAATGTCAGGGTTAGTATCCCTTTCTATGGCTGCATTATATTCTATGGTGTATATGTACCATAGTTTCCTTATCCATTCATCAACCAATGGGTATCTCACTGGATATATATATGTATCTCTGTCTGTCTGTCTGCCTGCCTGTCTATCATCTATCTATCTATCTATCTATCTATCTATCTATCTATCTATCTATCTATCTATCTATCATCTATCTATCTGTCATCTATCTATCTCCAAAAGTCGAGTAGCTGGCTTTCCTGAGGAATTTCCACACTGATCTTTGTAGTGGCTGTTCACACACCCACAAACTGTATATAAGAGTGTCATTTTCTCCACATCCCCATCAGCATTTGCAACTTCTTGTCTTTCTGATCATGGTCATTCACACTGGGGTGAGATGATTATCTCAGTGTGGTTTTGATTTGCAATTTTCTGATGAACAATGAAGCTTAGCATTTCTTCCCATAAATTAGTTGGCCATCTGACTTTATTTTGAGATGTTTCTTCATATTTTTAAAAAAAATTTTAAAGTTGGATTTTTTGTTTTACAATCCTTGTGTATCCTGCCTATTTGTTTTTTGTCAGTTTGCAAAAATGCTTTTCTAGTTTCCTTTGAGAAGTGTTATGGCTTACATCTAGATGTTTCCCCAAAGTCTTATGCAGTCATAGTCGGGGCTTTTCAGAGATGGCTGCATCTACAGTGTGTGATGCTGGAGTCAAGGGTGGGTGATCACTAAATTAGTTCACTGATTGGTTTGGCATAGTTCTGGGTGTAGCAAATGGGAAGGCCCACCCTGACTGTGAGTGTTATAAGGGTAGGTAGCTGGCATAGAATATCGGGGACAGAGAAAGGGCTGCTTAGTCATTGCTTGTCACTTGCTGCTTTTGCTCCTCCCTGCCTGCCATGAATTGTTGTTTCTCCTCTGTGATGCCCTCTGTTATGCCATCCTGCCTTGGATCCAGCCCATTTAGACTGAAACTGCTACAAATTATGAGCCAAAATAAACCTGTTCTCTTTTAATGTTGGGTGTTGGCTATCTGGTCTCACCAACGAGAGAAGTAACCAAAACAAGAGATATTTAAGGGAAGCTACATTTAGAAGAATCTGATAGCTGATACTGCAGTCTAGTCCTCTCTTAGCTGTACTTTAAGCAGATCTTAAATAATTTCACTTTTACTTACAGAACCTAGTGATGAGCTAGCCAAATTAAAGGAAGAACTGTATTTTATAGTTTGGGTCAATATTTATTTTGATCAATATTAAACATTATTTATGGTATTTTGTGTTATTTCAGTATAGCCATGTGATGAGAGCTATGTAAGGTAAACTGTTTCTTTTAGTGCTGGGGTGCAAGCCAGGGGCTCTCACGCATTAGGCAAGTGCTTACCACTGAGCTACATGCCAGCTCCGTGCTTTACTTATTTGCATATGCTATTTCCTGTTTCCTTTTCCTGAAATCCTACAGTCTTTTTTTTTTTTTTTTTTTTTGAGACAGGGTCTCGCTTTGTAGTTCAGGCTGGCCCTGAGCTCACTATGGTGCCCAGGCAAGCTGCCGCGAACTCAGCAATCCTCCTGTCTCTGCCTCCCGAGTGCTGGGATGACAGGCGTGAGCCACCACGTCCGGCATTGTGGTATGCGGTGTTGA
>PVIC010008000.1:0-36032 GCA_004025085.1 Thryonomys swinderianus | reverse complement strand
GAGTGTGGGGGCCATTGGTGTGGGCCGTCTGTCTCTCCATGTGAGGTCTGTTTAGATGGTCACCCGAGGGGATGAGGTGGACCTCCAGGTGGATTTGGACAGCGCAGGGGAGGATGCCCACCCTTCTTACCCTGAAGAATCATTTCTCCAACCGCTCTGCAGGCTGCCCACACTCCAGCCTTGCTGGACTTTCTTGTCACTAATGTGCTCTTTCCTTGTGTTCTCCCTAAAGTGCTTACTACTCCAGATTCTGCTTAGTCATGGCCTTTTTTCTTAGGAAGCTTCCCTGACATTCATTCTCACTGAGGGGTCTTTTTTGACACCCCAAATGTGCTATGATAAGCTGACTGGGGGGTGGATCTCACCACTAGAATTTGTGGGGGTCAGGGATGTGCTTTTCATTGCAGCATCCCACACAAGCCCTGGCAAGTATGAGGTGACCAATGAATGCCGCCAGAGAAACAGTGAAACACTAAACGTGCAGTTAGTGTTCCACAATCGGTCCAAGTTTGTGTTCTCCCACAAATCAGGCTCTGGTAGAGAAAGATCATCGTAGAAGAAGTTAAAGTTCTTCAGGCACATTTCAGAGACAACACACTCTTTGACCCCCCTCTACAGGTGCAAGAAACTATAAGTCACGTCAATGTTCATCCACTTAGTAGTCAGAAATAGCTTCTAAAAACTGGGAAAACATAAAACTATCTTTTTTTCTAAAATTACTAATGTAACAGTGCCTCACAAAGCAATTGAACTGCAAATAAGACAATACTATAAGAAGATAAGGAGAAAAGCAAAAGCGTGTGAAATGAACAAATAAATGATACTATGACCTGGTAAGCAGCAAGCACAATGAGAAAGCTAAATAGAAAAATTAAACTTTCCAGGACAAAGAGAGGGAAAGTCTTGAGAGCATAGTAATTACCTTGGTGGAATACATTTTATACTATTATAGGTCCATTAAGAAAATAGGGGAAAAAAACATGTTGATAAAATCATTTAAAAAGAATAAAACCTATAGTTCCAGTTACTTGGGAGGCTGAGGCAGTAGGATAGCTTGAACCTGATCAAAGTGCCAAAATTCCATCTCTAAGACAATAACATTAAAACTCACAAACAGAATAAAGCAAAAGTCAAACAAAAAGAATAAAACCCAAAACTCTCCTAGTTTTTTTTTTTTTTTTTTTGAGACAGGGTCTCACTTTGTAGTTCAGGCTGGCTCTGAGCTCACTATGGAGCCCAGGCAAACCTCAAACTCAGCGATCTGCCTGTCTCTGCCTCCTGAGTGCTGGGAATACAGAGACGCTGGGCACTGCGGTATGTGATATTGATTGCTGGTGGGCATAAGTCACCACGCCCAGCACTGTATGTGGTTACCGGGGATCGAACTCAGGACCTTACACTTGTGAGGCAGGCGCTGGAACCACTGAGCTAAATCTCCGGCCCAAAACTCTCCTAGTTTTTAAATTTTTTTTTTTTTTAATTTTTAGGGCTTTGCCAGAACTGCTTCCAAAATCCATAGGTCGTGGATCTACTATAGGTGCAGCAGAAGTTAGGGACATTCTTGGGGCTCCTGCTGCTTTAGCTCTTACAGGACAGGCCTTTGTAAGAGAAGATCTTTAGTTACATGGGTCATACATGCAGGAAGCTCACATGTCAATACCTTTAGCCCCTTTCTCTGTACCCTGAGGCCTCTCACTGCTTCTGGAACAGACCTGATTTTCCTGACCAAAATCAGAAGGTGAAAGAGAAAGTTGTTAGAGGCTCAGTGAGTCTAGAAGGCCTCTGTGGCTGTTCCATCTTTTCATCCTCGCCCCTGAAGCAGACCCTCATTCCTCCAGAGGGTGATCTCAGGATGTCTCAAACTCCCCCGGTCTCTACAAGGTGACGAACGTGCCCTGTGTGCACAGAGCTGGGCAGATGCGGACTCTGTTTTTTGGGGAGCCTGTAGTCATGTAAGCACTTTATTCACAGCATACGCCACTGCTTACAGTAAGATCAACTTACAGCTCTAGGAATTTCCCATGTTTGTATCTGTGTGGAGTGAGGACTCAGGAGGTCCAGTAGACTGGACATACAAACAACAAGGGGCAAGTCACCGCTGAGGGCACGGCGCATGGCTTCGCCACCCCACTCAGCTCTGACACAGGGGAGCCCGGGCGCACAGCTTGGTCAGCGTGAGGTGGAACGTCCAGTTCGCCATCTGTGACCTGCTCATGCAAGTGAGTGCTCAGCTGCAGAACCCATTCCAGTCTCTCCTACGCCATTTCCCCAATGGACGCCATGCTGAGAATACAGTCTGCCCTTCCACTGGCCACCTGCCTTCTCCCTGGGGTCTCTGAGAATCAGCCCAGGCCCGGATGGGTTCTCCACCCTCAGCAATCACGAAACCCCGGGACATCTGCTCACTTCTCCCTAGTCATAGGAGAAAAACTCATCTTAGGGATGCTTTTCAGTTTTGCCTTATGCATATTTCCTAGCTAGTATCATGAAAAAAGCCGCATTATTAGTAGAAGAGGAGAGAAGGCCCTTTTCTGTTTACACAGTGATCAAATGAGACCCTGAGTTCAATGCTATAATTCTAGACCTTGGGAAAACTATGAAAAATACAAAGGTGTTGGAAATTGCAGCAAATGTGTAAAAACAGTGACCAACTTTGAATTCAAAAGGCCTTTTGAGTCTTCAATTTGTTTCCCTGTCCAACATAATTGCTTTTGAGATACTAAAGCTTTTTAGAAGTGCAAGAAGAAGCATAGGAGGGGCGATGAGGCTGGGGTGTCGTGGTCTGTAGGGAGACGAGGGAAATCAGATTCGGGGTGCAGGTGTCCCTAGGTGTCCTCTCCCGTATACCTGGGCCTAAATCCTGGTGACTCAAAGTCTAGATGAGGTGCAGAGATCTTGTCTCGCAATTGTCCAGTAGCGAATGGTTTATATTTTGCAGCTTGTGTGATATATGCTGGAGCTCTACCTCTGTTGTTGTACTGCAATAGCAGACATGGTACAGTGAATCTGTAAGTGTAGCTATGCTTCCATAAGAACAACTACAAGTATTAAACTTGGGTTAGGTCTTGCCCTTTTGCTGTAATTTGCCAATATCTGGTCTAGATAAGAAATATGAAGAATTTCCATGGAGCCAGCAATAAATGAAAACCCATGAACTGGGCCAGGGAAGAGGAAGAAGACTTTAGATTTTAGTTTTTGCTTTTTTTTTTCTTTTGAGACAGGGTCTCGCTTTGTAGTTCAGACTGGCACTGAGCTCACTATTATAGCCCAGGCAAGCTTCAACTCAGCAATCCTCCTGTCTCTGCCTCCTGAGTGCTGGGATTACAGGCGTGAGCCACCACGCCTGGCACTGTGGTATGCGGTATTGATGGCTGGTGGGCGTGAGTCTCCATGCCCAGCATTGTATGTGGTTACCAGGGATTGAGCTCAAGACCTTGCGCTTGTGAGGCAGGCGCCGGAACCACTGAGCTAACCCTCCAGCCCTATATTTTGCTTTTTTTGAGACAGGGTCACATTGTGTAGTTCAGGCTGTCTTTGAATTCACTAAGTAGCCCAGGTTGACTCAAACTTGTGGTGATCCTCCTGCCTCAGCCTCCCAAGTGCTGGGACTACAGGCACAGGGCATCATGCTCAGCCCTAAAGACTGCAGTGATCTCTTAGGTAGTATTTACAAAAGAAGCTGAACATTGCCTGGTAGTCACAATTGTTTGAGGAAGCCACTCTGTGGTAAAACTAGACTATTTAATGACTGAGATGATGGTCAGACTGGTTAGTATTATAGAATAATCCTATGAGAAGGGTATTATTTCTATTTTGCAGAGAAGGACATTTAGACACAGAGTGTTTAAGTGACTTGCTTGATGCTAATCAGCTAGTAAACATGAACTCAGGAAGTGAGCCAATTTGGCCCAGCATCAAGCTCCCAATTCTGATACTCTCTCATGTCTTGCTATTGGGACCCTTTGACGGGTTGGGGCTCTTTCACTCACGGGTGCCTGGTCCACAGTAGATGATAATAAACATTTGTGAAGGGAGTGTCTTGTCCTTACCAGAGCCGCCAGACAGCTTGCTGGAAGACCAGAAAAAGGCCAACGAGTCAGTTGCAACCCTGATGGCTTCTTTTTTCAAAGGAGTGAATTGCATCAGCCAGGGTAGAGCAGTGAAGAGAGCAGCAGAGTCTGTGATGCCTGAGGTCCCCAGCCAGGCTGAACTGGCCCCACAGCACCACTAGAGGGTGGAAAAGATTCGCCACAAACCTAAACGGTCGCCTCTCAGAAACTGAAGAAGTCTGCAGTTTTCTGAGCACGAAAAAATAATTAAAGCCAAGTTAAACTCCGGGCAGAAAACATCTATATATACACACCAACACGTGTGCCCTTCCAAGGAAATGTAGGTGCGTTTGTTGTGCTGCCACGGAGTTACGAAATCTCACAGACTCTCCTTCCAGCGCTCTAAATCGGGTGGAAGTACTGCAGATGAATATTCAGAGATAAAGGAGACGAGAAAACAGAAGGGGCTGAAGCTGCTGCAGCCTGGAACAGATGGCCTGGGAAGGAGGGGCAGCTGGAGAGGTGCCCGGACGGCAGCACTTCCCGGGCTCGCTGCTCCTGCAGTCACCCAGAGAGCTGCTCCCACCAAGGTCCAGGATGTGGTCCAGAGATTCCAGAAAACTCTGCGAGAGATGCTAATGCTCAGCCAAGCTTGAGGGCCGCTGAGTGGCAGCTGGGCTGGGGCAGTGCAAAGTACCTGTCTAGTGTGAGAAGAGACTGTGGCGTGTGCAAGTCACTCATGCACAGCCCACCAGCGGGCAGGGCGTTAGTGTGCCGGGTGCCAGCCTCCATCCAGAACCTAGTGTTCCCGGCCCCCTCTTCCCTGAGTGGCATCCGAAGTTCCACGCAAACTCTAGTTAAGAAGGATTACTCTGGAAGGGAAAGGGGGTGCCGAGTGGCTTCCTACCCATTCATTCTTGAGCCCCTATGCTGCCTGGGCACTGTATTGGGCTCTGGGGTGTATGCACTGGCTGTGCCGGAGGAGCTGGCAGCATCGGAGAAGCTTCCCGCATGGTGACGATGAATACTTGCCCTCCGGTCTCTTCCCCTCCACTTGCATGTGCAGGACCCCAACTGTTTGGACGGTGAGTTCCGATGAACCCAGCAGCCTCCTTTGCCAGGACCCATAGCTCTCTAGATGAGCTCCATGTGGCTGTTGCTCTAAGTGATGCCAACAATGTGGGGATGAATGAGCCTCGAAAAGTCACTCATCCACTCATCCACCAAACACTTGCTGAGTGCCTACTCTGTGCCAGTCTGCTAGGTGATGCCTAGTAGATTTTACAGCTGGACCGCTTCGGTGTAGTGTGTTGGCACTTTGTGAAGCACAGGGTGGCAGGGGGAATGGGCTTCCATGAGAAGGCAGAAAAGGAGCGTTTCATCCAGAGGAGCAGAGGTGACAGGCGCAGCTCCCGGAGGGGAAGACGGCCAGCCTGTCCCCCGCTTTGTATTTTATGTCCGGGGACACCACCATTTCTCTAGGCCACTGACATGGCCTTATGCTGCCAGACTGCATAATTTTGGGGTGATGTGTGACCCTCCCCCCAAGACTCTCTTAGCTTCATGTCGGCCGGGTGGGTGGATATGCACTCTATACCCTCTTCTCTCCAGTTTGGCGAACTCTATCTTCTGATCTCTGACTCTTCATGGGGAATCTACATTCCTTAAAATCCGGGACCCTGAGGCTCATGGCTGAGGTGCTCCTGCGGCACTGGCCTCTGGATTACCCCAAAGAAAGCCCTTCCTTGACCTTGATAGACCAGCCAAGGGGTAGTGCTGAATTGGGAGTAGATCCGGTGGGCAGTTAAGGCTATGGAATTTCATTATTTGGGTCTCCACTGAAGGCATATGAGTAACTTGTTTAGAATATTTATTAATGCTGATCTGCTGTTCAGTATAAACACAATTCCAAGTTTGCTTTTATCCCTCAAGTATTTAGACTCTTAAAAACTCCATGAGAGAAGTTGCAGAATTATATTTGTAAGGCTAAGACTTCTCCCTTCTTTCCTCTCAGTCTGGGCTCTAGCAAAGGGCTAAAGGACGCTGAAGCGACTGGATGCACTGATGAGTCTCATTTTTCTTGCTTTTGGTCCTTAACAGAGACAGGAACTTACCCCCACGTGTGTGTGGCTACCTTGTGTTCTGACTTCAGGGGCGATAGCTACTTCATTTGGCTGACTAAGGACACCAATCCAAGTCCTATGGCACTACTCCTTGTACGGTGGGAATAGAGTACCTTAAATGCTTGCTTTTGTCTGCAGGACCGAGCAGGCACTCCTATAGATTCGGTTGCATTTTCTTTTAAAAGCGTGATAGTAGTGAAATGTGAGCAAATGCTTCTGGATCCGGCAAAATGTACACAGTTGAATTTCCTGGGAGGATTCGCAAGCACTGACACAGTAACTAAATATGTAAGTTTTGTATTCTTAGCGATAGGAGATTTTTGAGTACTTTTTCATCATGGTAGTCAATAGGAGATACAGTTTAAATTGCAGGCAAAGGAAAGGTTAAAAGGCTTAGATGCTACCAAATGGATCTTCAGTGAAAACCACAGTGTAATGCTGCCTCAGAGAAAAAAATGTGGCCACAAGTAATTATCTTCAGAATGAAAGCAAACAAAAAGAATATTCTAGGGAATATATTCATTGGTGTTAAACTGTGTGCAAGATGGCCCATAAAATTTCCTTCTGGTGGGGTCCTTTGCTGTCCTGTGTTGTGGATGTGGCTGTCAAGGATGTCTTCATAGTGACTCAGATACCAAGACTTCGTCACCTCTGCTAAAACAGCAGAGAGGCCATAGCAAAATCAACATGTGGGGATGATTACACAGCTTGTAAATTTAACAAAATCCCACCATGGCAAACATGTGCCTGTTTTCTATCTGTGGAGCATTCTTGTCTGAAGTACAGAGTAAGACTCGAGGATTCCGACTGCAGACTGCACTTGGGGAAGAGTTGAGAAGAGTGTCACCGTGCTGTTCTGGGGGAACACCAGGTGGGGGTGCTGGGGAACCCAGCCTCTTGGGCAGGGGAGCTCCCATGTCCCATCTCTGTTTACTTCCTGAGGAGAGACTTCTGTAAGTCACTCACTTTGTGCTGATGGCGTCCAAGATGGACCCCCATTCCACACCTTTGTCCTGAGATTCAGATCCTGCTGGGACATTCCGATTCTATACCTCCAGTGCTGCGCCATCTCCCTCAGGCCAGCCTCTGACTGACCAGGCCTCCAGAGGCACCACCCATGCATGGCCGCTCCTGCTCTTTGATTCCATTCTATCCAACCAGTCAATATGCACATGTGACAGGTTTTGATTTTCAAGTTCATCTTTCACTATTTTCCCCCACGTCTGTCTGACAGTTTCCCACCAAGCCAAATGCTATAACTTTGTCTTCTCCGCACAACGCATTCCTGTCACAAGTCATCCACGTTTCAGAGTAAATGTACTTTGGTCACTTAAAGCCTCCACGAGCTTCTGCCTGCGACAGTGGCAGCACTCCTCTCCCCGGCCTTCCTCCACTGCTGGTCCTGAGCCTCCTGCTGTCACACAGGGGTTTTAAGGGCATCTTTCCTTCCGCTGTGTGCAGTTCCTCCTGCTTAGTTCTTTGTCCTGATACCAACGTGACCTCTCATTCTCTCCCTCCTGTGAGCCCACGTGAGTGCCATCCCCTGCTCCCAAATAAGTGCTTCTCTGTGTCTCCCCAAATCTGCCTGGATCCCGTCATCACAGTGGCGCGCTGCTCTGCCTCACAACCGACCCTACTTTCCTGGTGGCGCCTCCTGACTCTTCTCTTATTAAGTTCTTCTCTCTTGTTAATATCAGTCTCTGTGCCTGATGCAGAACAGAAGCTCAATACCTATTTTTTCAGTGATGCATTAATCTCTGAGGAGAAATGGAAAAGGATCTCGGAGTGAGATTTCTGGAAGAGGAATGGAGAGAAGCCACCAAGGACCCTGGATGAACGAGGGTGACAACATGTAGCACATGTGCTTCCCATGTGCCCACTCTAAGTACTTCACATATGTTAATTCATTTCACATTCCTGCTTCCCCCGAGAGGTCTGAGGAGCTTCTCAGCGCTCAACAGGCTCTGCCCTGTGTCCCGCCCACCGCTCACCTGTCTGAGCAGCACAGAGATGGTGGGTTGGGTCAGATCAGCCAAGCAGAGTCAGGCTGCAGCTTCAGGTTAAGAATTCTCTGAGTTTTCAGCCTCAGCCTGATTTACCCACTTGATTCTGGTATGGGAAAAATAACACTGCATTTGGTGAAACAGCAGGCAGAGAATTGTTGTTCGGAGATATTATAAGAAGTTAAAGACCTGGCTACACTTTCAGATTCTTGTTATTTAAAACTAAGAAAGCATGTGTTAATTTTTATGTGAAAAGTTTTCTAAGATCCATATAGTGACTATCCTGATGAGTACGAGCATGAAAGGTTAAGAGTCATTCACTTCAGAGAGTTCAGAAATCCTCACATCACTGGAAGCTCCGTATTTTGAAAGAATGTATCTAGGTAATTTATGCTTTTCACTGATAGGAAAACTGATGTCCAACATGAAGCGGGGACAGGGAGCATACAGAATACTCTTGTTTATCAAGTTTTCTACTTCCCTGATAATTTATCTTTCTATTTAAAAACTAATTTCCACAAATGAAGGGAAATAATTAAAATTGTTTGAATTAAGTCATTAACAAGATATAGAGCCTTTATTAAAAATGAGAATACTCTCCACTCCCAAAAGAGAGCTTCAAAATATATTTCCAGAAAGCTGGTGTATTTCCATGAAATGATAGTTTGAGATGAACCTGTGATAATTCTAGAAGAAATATTAAAAGCTAAGTTTTCCTTTGAGTGAAAGATGTATTTTGGAAAGAGTCTAAGAATAGCTATTATTCACTATGTACTTTTAAAAATGACATCATTCATCAAGGAAAAAGTCTGAAAGTGCATTTGGGTAATTAACTCCAGACCAGTGCAGACTGGTCTAGTTATCTCATTGCTTGAAAATCTTCACTCTCCAAAGTAAACAGAAAATGGCAGGTGCTTAATAAATATAATACTGAAAATAAGAATTCTTGTTTTACTCTTTGTGAGTATAGTAATATTATTTTCCATGCTGTCATCTTTGGAATGAAATACATATTTTGTTATATATTTTAATATTATTTTGATTCCTACAAGAAGCTATTATTACATGAGCTACTGGGATACAAGTCATAGTCAAATAGGCATCATCAAATGTTTATATTAAAGAGTCTAAAACCCCTGAAATAACTAGGAATATGTCAAAAGTAGTTGCTTTCCAGAGGTAAATAATAGATGGTTCATACTTGAAGTCAGTAATATGTGCATAAGATATTGTATCAGGTAAATTACAAGAGATGGTCATATTCTGCAAAAAACCTTCCAGTCAACTGATTTGAATTTATTTATATGATCAGAACACTTCTGCTTAAGATTTAGGGACCTAATACCAGGCGTGGTGACTCACACCCACCAACAGTCAGTATCACATACCACAGGGCCGGGCATGGTGCCTCACGCCTGTAATCCCAGCACTCAGGAGGCAGAGACAGGAGGATTGCTGAGTTCGAGGCTTGCCTGGGCTACACAGTGAGCTCAGGGCCAACCTGAACAACAAGCCAGACCCTGTCTCAAAAAAAAAAAAAAAAAAAAAGATTTAGGGATCTATTCTTCAAACCTTTCAGAAATGTGAAGTGTATTGTATTGGTTAGTCTTTTAATCATGTATTTTAGAAATTAATAATTACTATGAGTGAAAGATTTCCAATTAGGTTATTAAACTATTTGGTGTAGCTATCATGATTTTATAGGATTCAATAATTTCAAATGGAAATTGGAAGTAATTTCAGAAAAGATCCATTAAGCAGAATCAGGATACAGGGAGAAAAACTATCCCCTCCAAGTGCACAGAAAGCTCTAGCAATCTACAAAAAGGGTAGAGAGGTAAATAGTTAAAAATAATCTAAATGAAAGGATTCTCAAAAGCAAGGGAACTGCACAGGATTTTACAAAAATCAGTCAGGTTTCAAGAACATACTGCAAAGTAAATCTCAGACTGTTGCTAAAGTGCTTAGCTAGCAGGATAAACCCATTCCATTTTCTTTCTTGCAACTTACAATACTTTTCACAGGTTGTGAAGCAAATGTAAAAAGCTTCAGGGTCTTGGAAAATGACACAAACTGAGTTAAATATGACTTTTGGGAAACATAATCTGCTTCCACTAGATAAGATTTTCCATATTTGTTGCAAGTCAGATTAATTTGAGGGCTGAATTGCCCTACGTTGATTTAGGGTCTTTGATGGATATAATCAATGTAGGCAGCGTCTCAAGGTGACTTTTAGAGTAGAAACGTTCACAGTAACTTTCTGCATTGGCATCATATATGTTCCTTTCTTCCTGTCCCATGTGGTAACCACTGGCCACCTCTGGCTATTGATCATTTGAAGTGTGATCAATAACTGAATTTACAATTGGATTCTATTTAATTAACTCAAATTTAAATAGCCCCAGTGATGGCAAAATCCAGGTCTGGCTGAGCCAACTGCACTGCAGGCCAGTCTCCTAGGTCCTGAGAGAGCCCTTGGCCCTCAGTAGACTAAGTTGAGACTTGCACAAGCATTGAGCTAAAGGGCACGCCCCAGCTGGAGACTGCCCGGTCCTCCCCAACCTTGGGCCCCTCCTCTACAACCACAGATCAATCCCCAATAGCTACCACAAACCCCTCCCACCGCTTGTGCTATATAATGCCCTACACTGCATTCATTAGAGGGAAGTGTTCCACAACCTCCCCAGAGTCTGGTGTGTGTGTGTGTGTGTGTGTGTGTGTGTGTGTGTGTGTGACTCTGTGTCTCACCCTCCCATGTGCAGCCCCACGATGATGATGATAACAACTGGTGCCCAAACGTGTGGCCCTCGGGTAATCCTTCACTTTGCCTCTCAGGTGAGTGCCTCCACCTTGGTGGGGAATTCTTTTTCCTCCTGCAGCTGAGCAGGCCACATGTCCCCCTGCAGCTCAGCAGGATGCTTCTTTAATGTGTCGAGTCCCCTTTCACCTTCATTCCACTGATCTCACCTCTCCGAGTATGGGAAATATCCTCTACTCCTCTGTGCAATCCCAAGATGGCGCCTGTGCCCCTTCTCTTCCAGCCAACACACTGGCGCGACCCCAAGATGGTGCTAGGGCCTCTTCTCTTCTGGTGGACACACAGGCGCTGCCCCCCCCCCCACAGATCACTGGCCCCTCCTTCCGCTCCACCCTTTAAACTGCTCCACTTGTGTGCCCTTTCAGACCCTCATCCCCAGCAGCCAGAGGCGATGGCAAAGGTGATGTCTGGTGCGGTGGGGCTGCAGCTCCTGCTGCTGCTGCCACTGGTCAGCGAAGCCCCTCTGGGCCTCTGCTTCCCAAGGGACTCCTACTGGGAGCGGTGGTACTTGAACCAGCCAGCTGGGACCCCTCGGCTCTATGTGCCCACCCTGTGAGACATGCCCAGAGAGGTACCCAGCTTTCATCTGGGCCAGCACCTCCAGGCCATGTACCACAAGCTGATTCACAAGAACGGCTGGATCCACAGGGAGGACACCAACCTTCTCTACCTCAGCCCAAGCCTGGACCATGACTCCTGGGAGCAGCTCAGCCTGCAGAATGGTGGCTCCCTACAAAAGATGTCAAGCCCTACACTGCCACCCGATCTGCCCATCGGCCAAATGAGGTGGCTCTTGCTTCATGAACAGTACAAAAAACACTGACGCCGCCCAGAACCATGATGTCCCAGTAAGATCACCTGGAGAGATATAAAGGACCTCCATGACCAAGCTTGTGCTTTGGCCCCTCTGGACACCCCCACCCCACACAGGGGCCAATGCTTGTGGTCCTCCTGTGTGCGGTGCTCACCGCCAACTCTCAGGCTGCGGTCACAAAATGTAGTTTGGGGGCCTCAGCCATCATCACCATCATTGTGTCCATGGTTGCAACGGTTTCCACAGCCACCACTGCTTCAATCACCTTGCACAACCAGATCGCCACTGCTACTATTAATCAACTCACTCAAAATACTACACATGCCCTTGGACAAACTTCAGCTCTCTTCCATGATACCCATGCTGCCATTGTCAACCTATAGTCCCAAATGGACTTGTCCTTTGATGGGGTTACCTTTAATAATGTCAGGCTCCATTTGGGAGGGCTTCACAATGGGCTAGTCCAAGTTAAGTTCATGGGCTAATTTTAGGGTCACCCTACCTGACCAAACCCATAAAAATGTCATATGGTTGGCAGAGGTCATTGGGTCTAAAACAGAGTGGAGGAGATGATGGCAAAATCCAGGTCTGGCTGAGCCAACTGCACTGCATGCCAGTCTCCTAGGTCCTGAGAGAGTTCCTGGCCTTTGGTAGACCAAGCTGAGACCTACCCGATCATTGAGCTAAAGGACATGCTATTCTTGGAGACTGCCTGGTCCTCCCCAATGTTGGGACCCTCCTCTAACAACCACAGACCAATCCCCAGTAGCCACCGCAAACCCCTCCCACCGCTTGTGCTATATAACACCCTACACTGCATTCAGTAAACAGAAGTATTCCAGAAACCTCCCCTGAGTGTGCTGTGCATGTGACTCTGCGCCTCACCCTCCCGTGTGCAGCCCCGCGACAACACCCCCGGTGAAGAGTGGCTACTGTTTTGGATACTGTACTTCTAGGTCTTCTCCATCTCTTTAACCAAAAGCCTCAGACATCATTTCACTACATGTTCTGGATTTCTGGGCTTCAGTGTCACCCCCTGCTTCTAGAGTCCTCAGAGGTAGGGTGAACATACAACTGGCTGTTCAAACTGGGAGACCTAAGCAAAGCATGGAGTACTGTTAATAATTATCCTGGGACAAGAGGCATCACCTGAGAGTTTGCAGGCCCAGGAAGAGGTGTGATCCTCCTGGAGATGCCATTGGGAAAGGAGGCTTTATCTAACTTCTTCTTAGGTTGTTGTTATAGATAGTTTAAGTACATCCTGGAGTAAACGCATTTCCACTATACCATTTATCTACATCTTTGAACTCATTTCTGCTTTTCCAACCAGGGAGTAACGCCATGTCTAATGTGGTGCCAACCGCCTGACTACAAGACGTAAATAATCAATCACACTGGCATTTAAAGTCAGATTAAGCATCTGAATAGTTAAGTTTGGATATTTTAAGCTTTGGTTTTAAATATAAGCTTTAGTTTAAAATAGTTAGTTTGGATATTTTAAGCTTTCTTCTGTTTTTATTTTTTTGGTAAGAGGCAGAAACTGTTAAAATAATCACGAGATTTAAAAAAATTTGTAATAAAATCACTCCACATTCCTTAACAGATGAAAATTTTCCCAAAGAGATTAAAATGGGTGAGTGGGTTTATCATGCCAAACCCCGAATTTCTTTTTGTGAGTTGAGGAGAGAGTCCTGGAAATATGAATTTCAGTGTCTTATACATTCTCTTAGGTCTCTGCCATCAACTGAGGAAGCACAGTAAGGACAACCATTATAATTACACTTCCAAAACCAGGACCAAGTCACTGCCGAATCCTCTGCCTGTTTGAAATTAACCTTGAGAAATTTTTATTTAATAAAAATTCAGGGGCTGGGGATTTAGCTCCAGTGGTGCTGCGCCCTCCTTCGAAGCACAAGGGCCCGAGTTAGATCCACGGTACTGAAGAAAAAAAAATGGGGGGGGGGCTGATTTTTTGTGAAGTTTTTCAGGTGTTCTTTGTCATGGGAGTATGTGAAAATATTGTATCTGTTCTCTGGTATGAGAAACGGAAGATGTTAATGAGTTCTAGAATGTATGATGGATATTGTGAAACAGAAAATATTCAAAGGGAAATGTGGAGGACTGAGTAATGAGGGATAAAGAAAAAATGTGATGGTAATAAAGGGAAACAAAGTTTATGTATTTGGGGTGGGAGTTTATGGGATGCGTAGAGGAATGGGGAAAAATGAGAATTAAATAGTGTCATATACTGGCGCAAATTCCCGATATTGAGTGTGATCATATGTATATATACAATGTACCAATAAAGATAAAAATAAAGTAGAAAATATCAGAATATATATTGCAGCATCACCAGAAAAGTAATTTAAAATATCTCATTGCATCAATAAACTAAGTGTCCTTAAACCCACAAAGATGTAGAGCACGCCAATTCTCATACAATCTCTTTAGTGAGGGATGAGATCCCTCGGGAGATGTTCTGTGCTGAACACAGCAGAGTGTGGCATTTAGACAAATCTCTTTATTGTTTGATTGGCACGCGGACGGTCAGGAAATGGGGAGGGACTTATTCCAGAAGATTCACTTGCTGCCAAAAGAATTTGGCAACACAGTGTCCAAATAATCCCGCAGTTTCCACTAACCTGATGGCTCGGATGACGGTTTTCAGCGGTGGGGTGAGGTCTTCCACGGACACGTCGCACTGGCACCCTTTCTCGTCGTACACGTCGTCTGTGCCGAGCGCTGTGTCAGCTGCGAGGGAGAGGACCGTTAGCACCAGCAGGGGCGACGCAAACCACACTGTCCGGGTTGAGTCCCACAGGGGCAGTGGGGACCCACAAAGTCACCCAGTTGTCTCCCCAGTATTATTCTGTCCGTTCCTCTAACCTCACCAGTTTACGTGACTGACACGGATTCTTCTTTGAGCTGTTCTCTTTCCATGGGGAAGACAGTGGTGAGGAATTTGTGCTGATCTGTCCATGTTATTTTGCCCATTTCTCTGGAAACTAATAGCCAGCAGATGTCTGGAGTCAGAGAAATATGGCTTTGTTTCCTTCCTTCCTTTCCTTCCTTCCTTCCTTCCTTCCTTCCTTCCTTCCTTCCTTCCTTCCTTCCTTCCTTCCTTCCTTCCTTCCTTTCCTTCCTTCCTTTCCTTCCTTCCTTCTTTCCCCTCTCCCTCCCTCCTTCTCTCTCTCTCTCTCTCTTTTTTTTGAGACAGGGTCTTGCTTTTAGTTCAGGCTGAACTCACTATGTGGCCCAGGCTAGCCTTGAACTCACAACAATCCTCCTGCCTCTGCCTCCCAAGTGCTGGGATTACAGGCATGAGCTACCATGCCCAGCATTGTGATATGTGGTACTAGGGATTGAACTCAGGACCTTGCACTTTCCAAGCTGGAACCACTGAGCTAAATCCCTGGCCCAGGGACACTTACTTAAATGGCTGGTGCATGGAGAGCTCAAGTCCCCTGACTCTGACCTCATGAGTTCTATGCTCTGAAAAAATGATCCCAGCCCCAGACTCAAGCATCTGGCCTTCTTACTAGGTATGGGACACAGGTGGTGGTAGCCCAGGAGAGTGTTTGCTTAAGATAATCTAGCCAAGCTGAGAGGAAGCTTCTGATTGGATAAGGAAGTCCGTTCCACAGAAACCAAGCTAAGGTACTTCTAGGTTCATTGCAACATTTGGAAAAGGGATAGGGTTACAATAGATAACGTGTTAAGAATTTATAAAACTAATATGGAGTAATTTGTATGTTTGTATTATTTTTACAAGAAAATGTGAAAAACAAGTTAAAATTCCTGTCAGAGGGGGCGGGACTAAATGAATATTGGGAGGGATATATAATGGACAATTAGAAGGCTGATAAAAATGGTAACATGACTGGGAACATGTCACAGGATGGTCTTACGAATCTGTATGTCTATCTGGATGATTTAATTTTTTCCATTCACCTATATTTTCTAAAATTTCCACAATAAACAATGTATCACCTTAGTAATACAAAGTAAATAAAGTAATAAAAATGCACTCAAGAGAGACGGGTTGCACAGCCTTGAACCATCATTTTTACATGGTGACATGTGCAATAGGACCCGGCTCATGCCACTTTGTGCAGCCTTTGCACCATGCAGTGTCTGTTTGCTGAGTCACAAAAGGAAGAGATCTTGCTGCACTGTCCACATTGGATTCAAAGTCCAAAATATTATTGGAGATTTGCTCACTGAGATGGTGCTTGTGTTTAGAATGCAGGTGGGTTGCTATTTAATTCACTCTGCTGGAGTAGAAGTGGGGGCAAGGGATGACAGGACAGAAAGAGGAGCATTCTCAGTTCTTCATTATGGTCCCTTTGGCTTTCTTCTCTCAAGCATAGTAAAGGGGGACAACAGAACAATAATGATAGCAGTTGAACAGTTGTCTGAATTTATCTCCCTGAATTCACACATTGAAAGTTGATCACCAGTATGACAGCACAGATCTTAAATGCAAGGGAACTGTCTTTATAAGACACTGAAAAGGAGGAGACCTTGGGATATGGATGCAGGGGATGGAGTGAGGTATTTATAAGCCAAGGGGCCCCAAAGATTGCTACCACCCCAAGAAGCTAAGGATACTTTCTCTTCAGGAATCTCTAGAAGGAGCCAACCCTGAGCGCACCTTGATTCTGAGCTTCTGCACTCAAGCTTTCGGACAACGTATTTCTGTTACTTTAAGCTATGCTGTTTGTGGTAACCTAGGAAACTAACACATTTGGAGAAACTTCTTCATGATTTTCAATTCTGCCTCAAGGACAGTGATAGTAACGGGGCCTTTTTAGAGAATTCTAATTATGTGCCAGGAACTTTAATTAATTGCTAGAAAACCCCATGAGTTACATGCTATTATTACACCCTGCTCTACAGATTGTGGAAGTGAGGGACAGAAGGCTTAGAGCCTGGCCAAGGAGTCACGAAGAGGAAGTGAAAGAAGCAGAATTTAAACCCATGTAGTTGGGTTCTGGAGCTGCTTGACCTTAAGTTTCACCTCTGATCCTTTCTGGATTTGTCCTAGTCTCTTTTCCTGGCACTTGGCTTCCTGTCACTTGCATTTCATTTTCCTCCACGCTTGGCAGGTGTGAGCCTCACAGCACTGATAGATGATCCACTGTGGGCAGATATGGTTACCATAGCCACATGCAGAGCCAGTCCACACCCCACAGGGTCCCTGGAGACACTCATACCCTGAACTTCCAGGAGAGTGTGTGAAGGTCCCAAGAGGGGAGAGGCAGAGGAGGGCCCCCATGCAGGCTGGGTGGCAGACAGAGCCGCGGCCACCACCTGCCATTATGGGTTCTGAGATATCAGGTACCCAAACGAATATGGAATGCAGAGCACACTCTATCAGGGTCCCCTGTATGGACTCAGGTAGAAAGGCTTGGGCCGCAATAACAGAGGCATGTTATTGCTTCACCACATCTAAACTCCAGCAGTAGGTTTCTCTCATAGTCCCACCTTATGCCTCAGAAAACAGGGGAGCCCTGGAGAGGGTACCTGGAAGGCAGATCCTGCAAAGCTGATAAGGATGACTTCTGTTTGAAAACACAGTGTCACCAACTATAACATGGTGAGAAAGATCGAGTAGTTACGCAGGATAAGATGCTGCATTCTTGATAGGGAAGTTAATGTAGAACTATTTTTTCAGCAGATGTGTACAGTCATGCTAGCACCAAAGTGAAGACAATGAAACAAATGTTCATTCCCTAAAATGGCCACTATGAGTGGAGGTGATAACTAAATCATTACATTCTGTCACACACTATAACTTATTTTCTTCTGCTGCTGGTTGTATTTCAATTGTCTCCTCTCTTTTCTATCACTTCCCAACATCTTAAATATCAGCCTAAATTTAGTAGTTTCATTTTAGACATGTGCCAGTCTGAAGAACCGAGTTCTGCTAGAGTTTAGAGTTACTGCTTGGGGCCCGTTCAGGAGCACGGTGGCCTTTCACTCTGCTCTTGGACAAGCCCTGTTCTGGTCTGGAGTAGATGCGGCTAAGTCTGTGAGAGACAGATGGGGCTCCCAAGGCACTAAGAGGGAATGCAGAAAATATTCGACATCTGTCTTTTGTCTTGGATGTTTCGCTTTTCCAACACATTTTATTTTAACCTGACTTTTCCTTCAGTGTAATACCTGCTTATTGTAGAAACTGAAAATTTGAGAGTTTGAGTCTTTTAAAAAATTTTATTTTAACTGATTATGTAAAATTTGCATTTTTTGTGAGGTACAATATGATGTTTTGATTTATATGGAGATAGGACAATTAGCACATCCATACCTAAAATTATTTTATCTTTTTTTTTTTTAGCAAGCACTTTAGAGATACCAACTGCAATAAGGTGAACAGGATACCAGGACTGATTTCTCCTGGCAACTCTAACACTGTACCTGTGGACCAACCTCTCCCTATTCTTCCTGAATTTTTAATTAAATTACATAGAATGAGAGAAAAATTTTGCCTCTGGTTCTAACACTCGGAGGCAAATCCTGTTAAATTCTGGCACTTTCTCTTCTAGTCTCTCACTCTAGATCAGCTGATGTTTAATGTCAAAGTTAATTTTTCAGCACAGATTGAAAGTTAAAACATCTCTGGTTGCCATGTCAGAGAAATTTATTCCAATGGCTCAGAAGCCTGTGCTTGGCCACATCTTACTATGATTTATAATCCCATCCCAGCTGCATCAAAATGCCAAGCACTTTCAGAGTCTCGGCACTTTCTGTGCTTCTCCAGAGAGGCATTGTCTGTGTCCCCATCCACCTCCTTTCCTCCTCTTCTGTGTAGCTGGTGGCTTCTGGGTGCTGCATTGCAGGGGTCAGGTTACAGAGTACATAAGGGCCCAACAATAGCTAGAGGTCCTCTGAAGCGGGGAGTACATCAGAATCCTTAGAATATTTGGGTCAGATGCCAGCATCCATGTAGCTTTTGTGTTGTTTTGAAAACTAGAATTGTATTCTGCAGTCTAGCGATTAATTTTAGTTTGTGCATCCCAAGCAAAGAGGATGAGGGCTGGAAGGGATCAGGAACCACGTTTCCATGAAGTACCTTCTGAGACCTGAGTCTGATCCAGTCCTTCTCTCTTCACCTTGTGCACAGACCTTTTAAGACATGATTTCCAGTTTTACTGGGTTGTTAACAAGCAAGACTATGTCTTCTCAGCCATGCAGTCAAGCTTCTGATTTTGGCATTATTATCTTGTACTCTGTGTGTGTGTGTGTGTGTACTTTACCATTTGTAATGTGATACAGTTCGAAATCCGACTTTGCAGAAACTCATTTTTTTCTTATAGTATTTTATTTTTATAAGACTTAAAATTTCATTGAATCATGAAAATATGGCAGAGGCCAAAGATTTAATTATAAAAACGAATGACTTCTACTGTTTGAATGGTGTATTCTACACCTGGATTTTTAGCTAGAAATATAACCGATAGGCCCTCTTTAAATTCTTTACTTTACAAATTTATATTTAGTAAATACAGAAGAAACTTAACATCAGCAGGAAAAACAAGAGGGCTCCCCTTCTCTGTCTCTTTCATGCTAGCTATCTATATCGTTCATTTCAATATAACCAAGATGTCAATCCAAACTTATTTGTCATATTAGGAACAAGGTAACTGCAATGACATTGTATTGCAGATATTACAGGGAGATAAAGTGTATCTCACACGTCACTTTCAGATATTCAACTTTTCCAAATGTGACTTTGATTCCAGTACCTTATATTATTGGCACAGGAAGGACAAACTATGAAATTTCAGTCGTGACCACTGTTTTCTCAATTCTGAATCTTCTTATTATGAGTTAGGAAATCACTTCATTGAATTCCTATAGAAATAAAAGATAATTCTATAATGGAGTTTTTGATGCATCTATGAATATATTTGCATTTTTCTCTAGGTTATTTAATTAAAATGATAAAATACTTTAAAAAGTTTCTTGAAAGCAGAGAGAAAACATTTTTACTAAAAAAGTTCAAGTAGTACTATCTGTGGCTATATTAGTTTCAAAATAAAATGACCTTTTGAGATATTAAAGCAATATTCCAAGTAAGAGTTAATTTTTTTTTTTTTTTGAGACAGGGTCTCGCCTTGTAGTGTAGGCTGGCCCTGAGCTCACTATGTAGCCCAGGCAAGCCTCAAACTCAGCAATCCTCCTGTCTCTGTCTCCCAAGTGCTGGGATGATAGATGTGAGGCACCACTCCTGGCCCTGTGGTATGTGGTACTGATTGCTGGTGGGTGTGAGTCACCATGCCCAGCATTGTATGTGGTTACTGGGGATCGAACTCAGGACCTTGCACTTGCAAGGCAGGCGCTGGAACCACTGAGCTAAATCTTTGGCCCGTAAGAGTTAATTTTAATATTTTTAAAAGGTAATTCCAATTTCCTGTATTTTTTTAACCAAAGTAGATGAAGTTTAAATAGCAAATGTTGTTAGCATAGTGTAAGTTTAGAGATTGCTAGAGATTATATGACTTGGTTATATCTGCAAGTGTGTGTGTGTGTGCGCGTGTGCATATGTATGTAACACTCTCAATAAGGAAAAGAAAATTTGGGATTCAGAATAAGCAGTCCTACTACCTGAGACAGAAATGATGAGGCATGTTTAAATACACTGTGAGAGGAAGTACAGTTTAACTATTCCCGAACCCCCAGTAGAGTTAGGTTGAGAATTTCCTGTGAATGCCACATCCTGAAATAATGCTCCTGTGTATCTTCAAAACTCTCAGACCTATGGGAAACTTTCGTATAATGGATAAACTATGATTAACTTTTGAGCAAATTTGATTACTCTGAGTGCCTTGGCTTAGCAGTAGTTTTCAAACTCTTCTGATTTCCACTTATAGTAGAAAATACATATATTGTATGTCACATTTATGTTGTGATCTGGCACATGCTCACGAAAGATGTGCACATTCACACATCAAGACAACAGTCCCCTTCTGGGTTAAGATGGTCGACTGAATACATGTCTATTCTTGTTTCCTCTGAAAAATCCAATGAAGTAGACTAATGAGATTCTTTCAAAAAGACATAAACATAAAAAAGGGAGAACAGGAGATGAGGCAGCAACAATTTGGACTTTGGAAGTGGGAAGCAGATAGACTCATTCGGTACTAGCTCTGACTGGTGGGTAGTGGAGAGAAAAACTCTATGCCGACAATGGGGGAAATGAGAAGTTCTGACTTTCACATCTTAGGAAATTCAGAAGTTCGGGCATCAGCAGCATTAAGTAGCTGTGGATTCATGGGGGGATGGGGGAGACAGTAAGATAAGGAAGACTGTGCATCCTCTACCCTATGCTTATCTGTATGGCCTCACCTTTTCTAGCAGGAGTTGGAAATCCCAATGGGCTGTCACTAGCCAAAGTTGGAGGACAGGCATTAAACCAAAAGCTGGGGAACAAAGTGACCACATGGACTAAAGATTGAGGACTCAGCACTTCCTATGTACTATTGTAACAAGAGCAGCCAGGTAGAAGCTTGGATCAGATACTGTTTAGGGAATCTGAAAGTCCCAGAAAAAGATCTACAAAAGAGCTCAGAATCCTCCAAGAAATGGTGGACTTGGATGAACCTACATCGAGGATCTCAGTTGATAAACTCTAAAAATGTGATGACAAGTTCCAGTCCTTTTCGAGGTCTTCCACACTTCATTATGAAGCAACATCCAAGATCCACTGGAGAGCTTTTTTTTCCCCCTAAAGTTCACTAAGTATTGGAAGATCTTCCCATACAAAAACAGATCAAAATCAACTAGAAGAAAACAGAGGCCAAAGAAAAGAAAATTTCAATACACTATTGTTAATACCTTTATTGATGCAAGGCAAAATACTATATCCACACAATAAAAACAGGGTGGCAAAATAAAGGAGCATTTGGTAAACAACAATAGCAACAAGACTTAGAAATGATAACAGAAATGAAAATCTTACTAAGAAGTTTGGATGGTAGAATTTGCCAAAAGGCCCAGAAAGTGCAGTAAAGACGAATGGAAAGTGGGAGAGAAAGGATAAGAAAACCAGGGTCAGCCCACAAGTTCAAACAGTAAATAACAGATTTCCAGAGATAGAACAGGGAAAACAAAGAGAAGATATTACCCCTAAAATCAGTGAAATGTTCAAGAATGGAAAAAAAAAAAACCATGTCTCAACATGTGAAGTTTCCAAAAAATTGCTTTTTATGTATTTTCTTCTAGGAATGCACTGAGAGATGTATTTCATGAATATGGGAACATTAACCAAGAGAGAGGAAGACACGGGGAGGGAGAATGCGAGAGGAGGGGCCAGCAGGGTGAAGATGGGGGCTGTGGCGCGGTGGGGGGACTCAGCCCAGCTGAAGCCTGGCTCACTGACAGCTGTCAGCACTGTGTTTCCCATCATCATGTTCCTGGAAAAAACTGGACCTTTATCCTCTGAAATAATGGAGGCATGGAGAAAGACAAAAATACGAGGTCCTAGGGAAGGAAGAAGGTACTCGAAAGGTAATGGCCACAGAGCAGGCTGAGAGAGCAGGCGGCTCCACTAAAAGGAGCACAGAGTCCCCAGCATATTCTCCAAGAAAAGTCCCAGTGAAATTTGTCAAGTTACTGATGCAACTGATCTCAAAGAAAATTCTACTGAAGTGGCAGATGTGGAAAGAATTGTGAAAACAATGACAATCAAGGTACTGGTTATTTACTATAAGAAAGGAAAAAAATGTAAGCAATAATTAATGCAATATAACACAGACACGATGTGACTTTGAATCTTGATTTACTAAAATTTACTGTATGGAAGCTGAGG
Source organism: Thryonomys swinderianus (assembly GCA_004025085.1). NCBI lineage: Eukaryota > Metazoa > Chordata > Mammalia > Rodentia > Thryonomyidae > Thryonomys > Thryonomys swinderianus. Next base: position 13,412 of record PVIC010008000.1, on the reverse strand, counting down.
CTAACCTGGGAAGTTTAGTGAGACCCTGTCTTTAAAAAAAAATATAGATATAGTAACTTGCATTCAAAATTGGGAAGATCTAAAGATGGGAAGCAGTAAAGAAAGAGCCAAAGCCCCAGGCGTGGTGGCTCACATCTGTAATCTCAGAATTTGGGAGGCTGACGCAGGAGGACTTCTGTGAGTTTGAGGCAACCTGGGTGACATAGTGAGCTGAAGGTCAGCCTGAACTATATACTAAGACCCTGCCTCAAAAAACCCAGACATTAACGAACTAATTAACTAACTAACTAACTAACTAAATAACTAACTAAATATAAAAAAGAAAGAGCCAAATCTTCATTTATGAGAGTAGGGATTAAGTAATAGTATTAAAAATTAATTGATCAGAAAGTAGAAATATACACATACAGGAAAAGCATGGAGACACATTACTATAGGAAAAAATAGCTACAAATGGAACATGGGTGCATCGAGAAAGAAAAAGCCATTGTATTCTGTTATAAAGGTCTTGTATTATTTTCTTTTTGTTTATGTTGTTATTTTATTTTATTTATCTTTTAAAATCTGCCAGTTAACACTGTGTGCATTTATTGTGCCCAACATGATGCTCTGGGTTTTATATGCACTGAGGGAAGGTTCAGACTGGGTCAGAGAGGAGAACCCTTTCATGCTGAGTGCCCAAACTGCAACCCTCAGCCCACTTACTATTGCAAAGTTCCAGCAGTTTGATTAAACCTGAATGCTGAAGTTTTAGCTTAGAAAAAACAACTAATGCATTACTATCTTTTGCCTTAAATGCAAAACGAGGCACACCTTATAGGTTTGCCACCTCTGGTCTGGTGTACACAGTTTATATACTGAGGAAAGGCTAACTCTAAGTAATTAATAAGTATATTATCATACCTGTAGCGAGATACACTACAGTCTCTGCATTTTTCAAGAGTACAATATGCAATCATTAACTGTTGTCACCTTGCTGTAAATCTGTTGAATGGGTTTCTCAATTAGCTGTATTATGTACCCTTTGAGGACTCTCTCCTCAGATGTCTTTCCCCCTTATTCTGTCTCTGGCACTATTCTATTCTTTACTTCTACTGGTTCGATGTTTTTATATTCTACCCATGAGTGAGATCTTTCTGGCTTACTTCACTTAATATCCTCTGGATTCACCCATGTTGTTTCGAGTAACTGAATAGTATTCCATTATTTGGAGGCCACATACACTATCCATTCATCCACAGATGGATACTTAGGCCAATTTCTTATGGCGGCTACCATGAAGAGTGCTGTAATGAACACAGGAGTGCAGTGTTTTATATTGGATGTAATGAGGCCGCTGTGTCACAAGAGAGTTCTATTTTTAAACTTGTGAGAGCCTCCCTACTGTTTTCCACAATGGTTACACTAATTTACTTCCCACACAGAGTGTGTAAGTGCCCTCCTTTTTCCATATTCTCACTAACACTTGTTATCTTTTGTCTTTTTTGCTAACAGTCATTCTAAATGGAGAGAGGGGAAATTTCATTGGTGTTTTGATTTGAATTGTTTGACTAGTGATGTTGATTTTTATTGTGCTTGTTCTCAGGCTTGCTAATTAGCAACATTCGGAAATACTAATTCACACTAATGAGGAAATCTATTAGGTAAGATACTGCTGCTTTGAGCATTTTCTTATAAAGAGCAAATATGCCATTTATGGATAATTCATGCATCCTAGCATTTTAAATTATGTTAATATGATATGAATTTCTCTAAGATTCTCTATTAAAGATTGTCAATTAACCTTACTGCCTAGTAGAAAACATGGCAGAATTTCATGGACTAGTTCTTGACACTTAATTAAAAGGAGTTGTTTTGATTTGAGCGATGATACAAAGTACTAGAAAGTTTTCAGAAACAATTAATATGGTCTCCATGGCTAAAAATGCTGACCACACCATAATCATGGCTAAGCAAGCACCAATAAGGTAAGAGAGAATACAAAAATTGTTTTCTTTTAAATTGCAGGTTATCGTATTGATTATCTTTATTCAAATGGGAACACAAGAGTGTGTTCTTCAAAATTATTGCAACTTAAAGCAATACAAGTTTCATTATCTTCTTACAATCTACTTGACTACTTCCGCATTCAGTGATGCAGCAACAGGTTTTTGAATAATATCAGTGAAACCTGATGATATCTCATTTGCATGGATATCTCATTTGCATGTACATCTCATTTGTTTTTTTCCAACTCCAGAGAAATTTTTATCAATGAGGTATTCAATTAATTGGCTCTTGAATAACTACTAAATAATATTAAATAAATATTAAATCATTTATCTGTGTATAACTTATTCATTATTCATTCATTCATTCAGGCTAAATATTTTCTAAGTAACTGTGCTGGTATTGTTTTGGCATATAGGAAACCAAGCTTCTCAGAGTGGTTGAACTGTATCCGTTATCTTTAAGAAAGTCCATGATTCTTGATAAGTAGCAATAACATGAGTTACGATAAAGACAGCTTTATTCTTCTTATGATATGTGAATTATTCAATAGGAATTTTTTCAAACACACTCTAGGAATAAAAAAAAAAAGGATGTATTAACATTTACATTTTATCCTACCATTTACCACAGAGAGGAGCTGCCATCAATTACTGCCAGAAATAAATAAGAAAATATGGAAATTAATGAAGTGTAGCAATTCAATTTAATCAAGATCAGAGCAGAGATTAGTATTAATTAATAATAAGTACATTCAGTTATTGAGCACCTTAGCAGTACTGGGTACTGTACAATAATTTTACATACATTACATACTGCATTATTTTTCTGACAATCCCTTAGTTAGGTTTTAGTCTTGGAAAGTGACAGGAAGAGAGAAGAGAGAAAGCAGAGAATACAGAAGATTGAGGAGAGAGTGTGGAGAAGAGAGGGGGTAGGGAGAAAGAGAGAGGAGATATAAACTACAGGGAAGTTAAGTCATTTGCTGCACCTCACTTAAATCAGTGGGGTTCTAGGATTTGAAACAAGTTCTGTTTTTACTCTAAAAGCATGATCTTAGCTATTATGTTTGATTAATTGAATTTCATAAAAATTCCTTGAGAAAACACCATACTCAAGGCACTGAAGTCTTCCTAACTAAAAATGCATAAAACTCATGGTTTTGGAAAAAGTTTTTTTAAAAACACACATATGAAACCCAAGTTTGGTTGTTTCACTAAAAAAATTAGCAAGGTGTTTATAAGAGAGGCCAGGTAAATTCATAGTCTAATAGTACTGAATTTACTAGGATGAATGTTGATCTACTGGCAAAACCAAGTGGTCAGCCACATTCAGGTCACCAAAGAAGTCATAGCTCCAACTCTAACAACAGTCCCACGGGGGTCACATAACTGTACTAGGTCACACTGGAAGAGACAGATGAATTGCTCTTCCTATCTATGCTTAATCATTCTAGAAGGTTTTTCTTCAGGGAGAAATATTCCAAGGCAGTGGTAAAATACCTCAGAGAGACTTGTTTAATCCTTTCTCTGCAAGGATGAGATCTGTTTCCTTTGAACCACATCAAGAGACATCCAACTTAATGGAAGAAGTCATGCTTTATAAGGGCCTACCAATGGCAAAATCACTAATAATGCAGTTATCTTTCATGAGATCCGTTGGGGGAATTCTAAAGAGATATGATAATTTTTCTCAACTTCCTACTCTTATTTGACTCACATGATATGCCAGGAAATGCAAATGTTTCAATCCTGGTATTATTTGAACTCCATTGCAGTCTAATGATAATTAATGGTTATTTACCTTAATTAATACATGAAAGGGTAGGGAGGGAATGTTTGTAGTTTAAACAATGAAAAAGAAACATTAAGCAGATTTTTTTCATATTTATAGAAATAGAAGACAATAAATCATTTGCCTAACACTAAGCATATAGCTCATTTATACAAATTTTATTCATTCTTTAATGGGATTTAGAAAACATGCAAAGCAGCCTGATTAGACCTGAATTCAATTTCAAAACTCAAATACAGCATTTAGATAGAAGAACTTTTGTTGGCAAGTTATTTGCCTTTCATGAGTCTAAATTTCCTTGTTTGCAAAATGGCTATGTAAGTATTAAACAAACCAATATGTAGGATATGTCTAGAAAATGCTAGGGATACACTCGGTACTAACAGTGTGATTTTTCTTTTCAGGGCTTGAAAGTGAAAGAAGCTTTAGGGAGGAATACAAAACATATCGGACACTAACACTGTCTGCAGAGACTCAATAGGATTTGAAAATACTCAAAGTGAATGAGCCACGAAGGACAAGGGTGGTTCAATCCCAATACTGGCCACAGCGCATGCAGTTCCACACAGTAAGGCGTGGAGTCTCTTTTCCCATCCTTTGCTTTAAGGCTGACCTTGCCATTTGCTTTGACCACTGTTTGGAACTGAGCTTTGCAGAACCTACCACCACCCTGTAAACCAGCGCAGCCTGGTGGTGGCGGGTGAGAGACTACACGGAACACAGAGACAGCACCCTCGACTGAGGCTAACGCCCCTAACCAATTTAGCAGCTGACCACAGAAGAGGAGCGAGTCCAACCAAGGCCAGAATGACCTGACAGAATTGCGGGCTTACTAGATAATGTTTAAGCCTCTATCTGGGGGAGGGGGTTAGTTACACAACAACAGACAATTTATGCAAGTGTGAGGCGATATGAGGTCACGACCATTGTTTAACCAAAATACAAAATAAGGGGAACACAAGTTTGAAACAACTTTTGGAGATGAGCATTCACCATTCCAATGTAATAACGTATATACTGGTTGCTATCAGTCTAGAGTAATGAAAGGGAAATCTCACACCAGTGGGAATGAAGGATTTCATGTGCAAATAATTCTTCACAACTGGAGGTACAGAGATTAATTTTCCCCAGGCAATATTCTGCTGAGATTTCTTTATTTTTGGAGTCCAAGAATGTTGTTATGCACTGTACAAGGCAAAGGGGAAAAAGAGGATGACAAGGGAAAAAAATGACTGTTGAAAATAAAAAGAATTTGGGACAATGCACGAAAGTTTCACACTGCAGCTGGCAAAAAGCAAAGCCTGAGTAAGGTCTTTCCCCCATGTCAGCTGTCCACTGCAGAAAAAGGATCCTGGCCTTTACATAACCTTTTTTTCTTCTTTACCAGGTACAGCACAACACGAATGAGATTAAATGTAATTTAAAAATTGTGTCATATTGGCATTTCTTTGTGAAGCAGACAACTAAGTATGCCTTTGAAGGGAGTCATTTGAGATTTACGAATAAAAAAATTCACCATGCAGCTGAAAAACGCTTCTCTTAAATAGGGGCTGCATTCTGTGATTTGTATGATGCTTAACTTTTTGCTTATTTTGTGCAAATTTCAGAGCTCGCCCAAAGGTTATTTTGAAAAGTGGGAAGTCTAAAGACAAGGGAAGAGACAGTTTGTTCCCCATTGTGCAAGTCAGTACTGTGACACAGGTAGGGCGGGTGTAAAACCTGACAAGTTCCTTGAGATAGCACTTGTCACATCTACTCACTGGCCCCTAAAAGCCTAGGAAAATGGTAGCCCTGAGCAAGAGCCCTCAAACACTTGCTGATTTGGGTTGAAATCTGTTAATTCAAGGTCTCTTCAAATTCTATGGACGACCACTGTGCATCTCTCTCGTCTACCTCAACATGATGGACGGGCTACATGAATACTTCTCAGAATATTAAAGGCTTCACTGACATCGGAAAGGGAAATAATAGAGTGGGACTAGTGAGAAGTGGGGAGCAATTTTCTCAATGTCAAAAAAGACACGAAACCGGGTTAATGACAAAAAACTTGTCCTTAGCATCCCTTGGCCAACCCTTCTTTCCTTCCTCCACTTCTCAGTTGGGTTATCACTGTGTGAATATGGGGTAATGGATTACTTGCTATCTGAAGAAACAGTTACAGCAAGCCAGATTTGGAGAAAAATTTGTCAGCCAGTTGTCTGGTTTGATCTTCCCATGGGCCCAGAAACCCCTGTCTCTTGGTCACCCAAGTTTGGGTAGAATGCTTCTAATCATGGAAGTCATTCTGCCGGTGTGGGGCCCCTCGCTGGGAGGCTGTCCTGACAGTGACCTGGTTAATAACTGCCAACACGCTGCTACCTCTTGATTCTGGTTCTTCCCCCTGAAGTGAGCAAGAATGTATTTTCAACTTCTTCATGTAGTTGAAGGGGGCCAGGCCTTTTTCAAAAGAGTGTGCTGGGCTAGAAGTTTTGAAACTGAGTAGCTGGTTTCTTGCTCCTTGTTTACATTTTTATTTATTTATTTGTTACATCAGTCCTATGCTCAATGTTTTGTTGATGTTACTTTTGAAAAGGTACCCTGGGAGCAGAATATAATTACATGGTTGCAATGTAGTTAAGGGCCGGAGATTTTTGGCTCAAGTGGTACTGTGCCTACCTGGTAAGCATAAGGACCCAAGTTTGGTCTCCAGTAATGCCCAAAATTTATATATTTTATATAATCTTATATAACATATACATATACATATATATATATATAAAATTAAGGTTGAAGGCTGAGTTGTGATTATATATATGTATTATTCTTATCATCTATATCTATGTATCCATCTACCATATATCATGTGTCTGAGAAATAATTCTGGACAGGAAGTCTTTAGAACAGAAGTCACAAGGCCCACTGCTTTTAGAGGCAGATAATGAAAGACACAGGGAACTTGTAGTTAGGGTTTCTGGAAAGACAAGAGGGGGCTGGTGAAGATATATGGATTTGAAGGTGGATATGGAAGCCAGCCTCTAAGATGGCCTCAATGAACCTCACCTCCTTTATACCCCTGTCCCAGAAAGTCTCCTGCATTGTCCTGGGTTTGGTCTGTATAACCAGTACCATATAGAAGATACGATGCTGTGTCACCCCTGAGGTTAGCGTACAAGGTCTGCGACTCTTGGTACTCTCTCCCTCTCTGTCCCCTCTGGCGGGTGCCAGCAGCATGTCACAAGCTATGCGTGTGACCAGTAGAATGGCTGATGTGCAGAAGAAATGAGGCCTGCTAGAAAATGGTTGGACAAGCTTGGAAATGAATGTGTTCTCAGTTCAGCCTTAGGATGGCTGCAGCTCCACCCAAGAACGTGATGGCATCTCACGAAAGAATCTGTGCTGCTCAGCAAAGCCGGTGCTGACTGCCACAACAGTGAGATTACAAGTAGGTGTGTCTCATTCCACTCAGTTTGGGGAACTGGTTATGTGATAATAGGTAACTACTACTGCAGTCAGATTCAGTTTCAGTTTGAGAAACAGTTTGCAAATCTGAGTTTCTCCAGAAAATTTGGATGTATAAAAGTCAAAAAGTGTGCTCTAGTTATTCTCAGTTTAATTTCTATTGGAATGAAGGCAGTGGAATTCATTCATACCCCAAGGAAGAACCTATTATTTCTTTTCTGAAAATTAGGAATGGAGTATAATTTCTCCTAACCCTGCAAAGTGACAGCACACATTGAGAGAACTTAGAGAAATGTGACAGAAATCCTGCCCAGTAATACAAAGAACACTTGATTTAGAGTAGAAAATAGCAACTAAGAAGTCTTCTGTGATTTAGTTCTAGGAAATGGCATTTCACAAAAACTAGTGGAAGAAGTAAAGTTTTATGGTCTCAATGTCTGTATCTTCCCCAAATTCCTAAGATGGAATTCTAGCTCTCCAGGGGGTAGAATTAAGAGGTAAGGTCTTTAGGAGGCAGTTAGGGCAGGAAGGCAGAACCCTCAGGAGTGGGATTAACAACCCTGTGAGAGTCCAGGAGACCTCTCCCACCAGGAGGACACAGGCTCTAATCAGATAAGACTGTCAGCACCATGACCTTGGGCTTCCGGCCTCCAGAACATGGAGACATAAATGTTGGTTGTTCACAAGCCCAAACTGACTGAGACACAGCCTTCCTCAGAAATACAGTATCAACTTCATCTCCTAGAATCTGGAGAGGGCTGGAGTTCCCTCTCCCACCACCCCAGCAATAAGCACTTTAGATCACTGAAGCAGATCTGGGGGGTGGGGAGAATAATGCGGGACACATAAAAGAGGACTAGTGAGGGCACACCTTTGAATAAAGACACGATTGGCTGACCAAATGAAGAGGCTGGATTTTACCACAACAAATCAAGACAAAGCAAAACCCAGTCTGTGACCAGAGCAGAGACAAATTCATTCAGAAAATGGCCTCACAAATAACTCAATGAAGAGTATGAAAGTGTGTTTTACTGTATACCTTCAGTAGGCTTTTACACGGTTATGATAACAAATTGAACATAGAAGGAAAAATGTAGTATAAATTTCTAGAATACAGATACTATCATTCTCAATGCATGTTTTCATTCTCACTTAAAAAAAAAAGCCCCGAAGTTTTGTCATGAATAGTGCTAGCAGCGATGAGGAGACTTCCTCCACCAGGCAAGTGTACACACAGGCTATAAAGAAGCTCTAGTAAAATGCTACTTTAACAAGAATTATTCCTGTCAGCACAAGGCAGAGTTATTATAAGGCAATTTCAGAAAGTGCCAGGGACCATCATCTACTGTAGAAAATTATAATCCAGGTCTAGCTAAAGTTGGGCCATCATTATGGAAAGTCAGGGAAGCCGTTAGAGGCAGTGTGCAGTGCTTGGCATTTTGTGGAAATACCAGAAATGTCAACTGGAGAGATTGAGAAAGACATGATGAGGGAAGAAGACGCCATTGGGAAACAAGTGTGAAAGATTAGTGTGAGATCAAAGGCCACGTGCTTAAATTAGTCAGATAGAAATGCTGATGTTTGGTAACTGATATGGCCTGGAAGAAATATCTTGCTGTGTATATCAGAGATTTAGTTTAGTATAGAGCAGTGGTGAAAATCATTGCACTGAAATGCTTCCTTCTTTTCAGTCAGCACATTTTAGTGATTTTAAAGTCACAGTCTCAAACAAGGGTTATAAAAGGTTGGGGGTCCTGGGAGGAGGGTAAATACAGAGGAAGAAAATCAGCTATTTTTAAGAGAGCTCTAAGGTTCTGGAATTCTATACTGTGCATTCTACTTTTTTGGCCCTCCTTCCCATCCCCCTTCTCTCCTTTCCATTCTATCCTTTCTTTCTACTCTTTTATCCCTTCCCTTCCTTTCCCTTTCCTTGTTCCTTCCCTCCTTTCCTCTTTTTCGTAGTGAACCCAGGGCCTTGTGCATCGCAAGCCACTGAAATATACTCCAGCCCTTTTGCTATTTTTCAGGTAAGATTGATTAGTTATCATTAATGTCAAAAAGAAGAGGCCCTAAAGAAAGTAGCTTAAGAAGTAAAGCATTGAGTCACTGTCCCAAAGAGGGGACAGGACACTGAGTCAATGTCTCTTTGTGGTTCTGGGGCTAACTGTATATGAGAAGAGATTTTGATTTACTCACTTATTTATTGTTGTCTCATTTTTCCTTTACTCATTTTGTACTTCTTTTGAAATTTAAGGAATTAGGCCATTCTTTACTTTCTCCTAGAAATAATGTGATTAAAGAAGACAGGGAAAATGATTTTAAATCTGGCTTTTACATTTAGCAAGTGCAGATATTTAGAGGACCAGACATTACATGCAGACAGAATTTCTGGGAGAAAATAGGACTAATGGCATGTTTCCTCTTTAACCTCATCTTAAAGTAGAAATGATTTCTTGGCTATTTCAGTTAATATTAGAGGTTATCTTCCTGATATCAAATCCTTAAGGCCTAATTCTCAAATTTTTCCAGTTATCTTCCTCAAACGTGGTCATATGCTGCTCTGGAAGGTCTGGTCCCATATCCAATCACCAGGTCTTTTCTGGTGACTGCAAGTGATGACAATTTCATTCTCCAGCCTAGAGAGCTCTGGGAAGTTTCCTTCAATTTTAAGAAGAGATAAAAACAACAGTAGGCTTCTCTTCTGCCTCTGAAAGTGTTGTTTGGAAAAAATGCTTGGAGCTACGAGAGCTGTTCTGCCCCCAGTCTGAGGAGGAAATGGACCCTCCAGTGGGGCTGTGTCAGGGAAGGTCTTGGAGTCAAAGTCCCAATGCTCATTTCTTGGAACTATCTTGTCTCTAAAGGCCTGTTTATGTGGTATTAGAAACTTCATTATTGTTTAAGGTATTTGAATCAGCTTCTCTCATGCCCTATAGCCTGGTATGCTTGCTGAGTGGCAAAAGAAACAAGAAGAAAGAAGAGATAAATTCCGTCAATGCTAGGAACATGGGGACTGGCCCATGGACCACACATTTGGAAAGTATTCAGCATCTTTATTTCATCTGAACTCCAACAAGAGGAGTATCACCTATCTCCTGTCTCTCGGCTCTCCTAGCATCCAGTATCACACCTGAGAGTTGCTTAGTAACAATGGTACTTCCTCATTCAATGTTAAACATGTCAAAACAGGCATAGTCCTGCATGTACGTGAAATATATTTTGTTACCTTTTCTGAAGCTTATGGATTCCAATGACTAAAATTACTATCAAATTGTTAAACTACTTCCTTGTTCTCTGGTCTTATTGTGCTTTCAGTGCTGTTAAAGGCACTCTTGAGGGAAACAGGGACGGGGAAGATTGGCTTTCCTTGATAGTAAACCAGTCATCGAGAAAGCTGCCACATTTCCCTAGTTCTACCTTAGTTTCACTCTGGTGGATTTTGTTCCCTTGCTATCTTTTAGTAGTGCTCCACCACCTTCCACTCACTTATCTGTTGATAGCAGCTGTCAGTCTCCTGATACTACCTTTTGTATCTTGAAACAGCCTTTAAATGACCCCATCATTCATTTCTTTATCTGGGTGAATAGACACAGACCACATGTCTGTTATCCCAGTCTCTTCCTAGATACTTGATCAAAACAGAAACGGGTCAATGGAAGGCCATTTCTCCAATTTGCCTAATCTTCCAGCTCCACCAGCCTTTGAAGATAATGTAATTACAAGGCATGGCAGCTTAGGCTGGGAGAATGATGCAGGGAATGGTCACAAGAGAAAACGGCTCCTGTGAGATAGCGGTATGGATAGACTGAACATGGAAGAGTGGATCCTGCAGCAGGTAGGAGGAGGTGGATAAAAAATGAAAGATGCTTAAAGGGCAATGGATGTGATCTGCTGGGGCACATCTCAGGATCAGTTTACAGGAGTCACCTCAAAACCTGAGCGCCCAGGTGTGCACTGGGTCTTATGGACACCTCTCTTAGACTCAGGACAAGTTACTTAGCCTTATATTTCAGTTCTTCATCCTTGAAGTGAGGACAGGGAAAGGGGAGAATGAAATGAGATAACAGGGCCAGAGGACTGTGAACAATGCTTACTACACAGCTGGACTTGATCTAAAGTTAGTTTTATCATTCTCATTCTTCTTATATCCTCATGATAAAAATATCATTTCTATGCTAATTTCTAAAATGATATGAAGAAGCTTAGATACCACTGACTGACCGAGGGAGCATTTCTATCTCTTATTAGAAGAATTTGTAAATTAAAAGTACCATTCGTAGCCCATTGTTCAAAGTAAATTTTCTGTGGTAACACCACATTAGCTCTTAGAATTGACTTTCTTTTCTCTGCTATTTGTACATTTCTTGCTTCATCATCTGCTTGCTACTTTCTGCTTCTGACATATATGACTGTGGAATATTAGGAGACAACTGTGCCCTTTTAAGTGTAACCTATTAATCTTATTAAAAATTACAACAGAAAGCATATGTAATAGATATCAAATTATTAAAATCAAATTATTAAAATACTATCACCCACAAGAAAAGGTGCTAGAGTTGCCAGGAATTATTATAATTTATGGATTGATCCCAAATATATTTTGTTTTTTCCTTTACAGTATCTTTGTAGGCCCATGACTTTTCAAATGGACATTTAGCTATGAATTCACTGGCTGATTTAAATTTCCATTAGTTCTTCTTTTATTAATCCACCCTCCTTGAACATGCTAGTGGGCAAAAAAGTGCTTAAATATATATAAGGGAAAGAGAAAAGTAAAAGAAAAGACCTCCACAAGTGAGTGAACATATGAACTTGGGGCTGTTGAGAGCCGATTGTAGTGCTGTATGTTATTTTCGATGGGTGGTAAGTGAATTTTAGAAACACTTAAAACCTGGAGAGGCACTAAAAATAAAAGTGTATAATTGAAGTCTACATTTGCTTCAGTTTTTCTCCTTGTCAAAAAAAAAAATCTTCCATTTTTCTAAGACCCAGTATCAGTTTGAATGAGAGGTAAAGCCTGGACTAGTGAATTAAGGGAGGAGTCAGGGGCTGCTGTCGCCCACTGGGGGCAGCCAGCAAGGGCAGCCAGCAAGGGCCCTGAGCACAGCGGCTGCCAGCCCTGCTGTTACTGGGCAGCTGAGACTCAGTGGGAATGGGTGCAGCCAGAGAAAACTGCTTTCTATCAAACAGAACTGCATTTGCAGGAAATGATCTAGAAAATGTGGTGACAAGAGACCTTTCTTATTTGTGACTTGGTGGAGAGCAGGACAGCTGTTTTTTATGTCTGACTTCTGAGACATATAGGCAGATACTGAACAAATTGTGGCAAGCCGTGTCAATTTTAGCAAGGCTCTGCAATTCCCCTTCCCTCTGGTCAAGCAGTACAACAGCCTTGAATTCATTTCTCCTACTTGAGATCCAGATTCTATGAATGCTATATTTAAATTTGTCTAGTGCACTGGAAGGAGCTGATGGCAAGAGGTTCAATGATTTTTGAAGGCTGCATTAGAAGAACATGGACCTACTGTTCTGCATAGTGAATATGCTGTGCGAAGACACAGACAACACCTGAGCTTACCAGGTGCCATGACAGGCTGAGCAGAAGCCCTTTAAGAGCAGAATCATGTGTTCTTCCCCAATTCACATGTGGAAACCTAGATCTCTAAATTGACTGTATCTGGAAGCAAGTATAGAAAAAGGCAATTAAATTAAAATGAGGCCATGAGGGTGGACCTTCCATCTGGGATAGTGTTCTTATGAAGAGGAGATTTGGATACAGAGAGGTAGAAAAGAAAAGACTACATGGGCCGGAGATTTAGCTCAGTGGTTCCGGCGCCTGGCCAGCAAGCACAAGGTCCCTGGTTCAATCCCTGGTAATCACATACCACAATGCCACGCATGGCGACTCACACCCACCAGCGATCAGTACCACATATCACAATGCCCGGAGTGGTGGCTCACGCCTGTAATTCCAGCACTCGGGAGGCAGAAGCAGGAGGATTGCTGAGTTCGAGGCTTGCCTGGGCTACATATTGAGCTCAGGGCCAGCCTAAGCTACAAAGTGAGACCCTGTTTCAAGAGAGAAAGAAGGAAAGGAAGGAAGGAAGGAAGGAAGGAAGGAAGGAAGGAAGGAAGGAAGGAAGGAAGGAAGGAAGGAAGGAAGGAAGGAAGGAAGGAAGGAAGGAAGGAAAACA